>JAMWFC010000046.1:2216852-2277686 GCA_027475525.1 Macrolepiota albuminosa | reverse complement strand
CTCACGACTGAGCTTTTTTGACGCTGATTTGCACAAAAGGTCCATAAGGGGTCAGATGGCCCGCAGCTTGTAGGTATCGCACACTTGAGCAATGTCTGCACGAATCTGTAACCCGCTCAGGCATGTGCAGTATTCAATGCTTTCACAGAAACAAAGATGTACAGCTTCTTCGAGACTTTGAGCAGTGGATGCAGAAAAATGACTTGAGAATGATTCCTTACTGCATCATAGAGATGTTCATTGTTTTGCCGAAGCGATGGGGCCTCAACACGATGCTGACATGCATCGCTGAGTCGATGAATTCGTGAATGAGCCAGCTCTTGTCCACGAGCTTCATCTTTTCCTCTGCGGCATTTTCGTAGATGGACTCGCCTATCATAAGTTCATTGCTCTCGTTGATGATCTTGATGCTGCAAATAGGGGAAATTGGCGTGCTGGGCGCTGAGCTCCGATCGATTGAAGGACAACTGGGACTGAGACTGCATAGTGCTACTTGTAATGAGCTGAAAAGGTGCTCAGTAGGTTAGAAGCTGACCTTGCTCTCCCCCACGATGACACTTCCTAAGACACTGCTGGGGTCAGAACCAGTTTCTGGTGGGAAAGGGGTAAAAGAAACCTGTTATTTGTTTCTTAGCCAGCTTTTCACTGTAAAAACAGGCACTTTCCTTTGTTTGAAAAGATTTTCCAGCAGAAACTTGTACGTTGGAAATGGTGTAACATGGCTTTTCCCACTATTGAAATGAGATAGGTGACATCATACTCGACAACCCACGTGATGTGACTGTGGTGTGACTGCAGGCATGTGTATACCCCAATGTCGCCTACCCGCCCTTTCCCGGTCTCACAAATTCCAGACACACTTCACCCTGTCACTAACAGCAACAGAGCTCACACAGTGAATCGAGGCATATCCTGTCTTCTAGAAGATTTTGGCCGTCCTTTTCAGGACATTCGGTGCAACGGATGACACAGACTTCATCAGTAAATTCTGCGGCGTCGTAGCAGACGACGTGAATGTCTATATAATTGATACGACTCTTCACGATTAATCTTTCTGAAATGTCACAGGTTTAAACGTGTTAGTATGTAAGACTTTCTGATTCTATCACTGAAGTCTCCGGCTCGCATTGTAGCTAACTCTCCTCATCTGGAATCCGATAGTGCATAGATATAGTGTTATTAACTCTGCTAATTCTAAGTCGGACTTAGACTTTGCATCCGCTTTTCTTCCAGGAACGTAGACTTGGAAGGAAGTCGTCCTTGGCGCTGACACTTCAAATCAATTTCCTCGGAGTCCACAACGTCCAAGGAGATCTCATCTTGAGCTGGTTCCGCGTCAACGTCAACCAGTTCTGCCATCAGTACAGATTCCTTCAACGAAAAAGCATCTTGAAAGCCGCCCCACTTCTTGTATTTCGTGTGAACTATCAGGCTCTAGGGAAAGTAAGGCGCAGTACCGGGGAAAAACCCGACTTCACTGCAGTTTCCCATCTCCTCATTCTTTCTCCCGTTACATTGTATTATTTCTATCGCTCTCAACGAAACCTGATAACCTGTTCCCGAATGCGCTGTTTGTTTGTGAGACTGTCTATGCTCTTCTCGCGGAGAAGTCATTTCGGGCATGCCTTCCTTTTCCCGACGCCTGCTGGTCATCGAAGCGGATACCATTTATAATGCCACGATGTGCGAATTCATTTCGCTCGACTATGGGCCCCCTCTAGATATCAACTGTCCTAGGCCGCTTTGCACTACAGGTGCACGTCACGTCAATTCCAGCAAGCCCATTTTCATTCCTAAACATGCAGGTCTAAAACTCACTGCCAGGCTGATTACTGAGTACTGATCTTTAATCGCTTACCTTTGTGTATTTTCTAACGCATTGGTAGCATGACTGAAGGCAAGATCACCACGTCGAGGTCAATCCTCATGCATACTTCGCTTGCATATCTTTCACCAGAACTTCGTACCTTCGATGCCATCCTCCAACACTCCTCCAACGGAACACTTCGCACAATACCATCGTCCATCGTCTTGCCCACAGAAATACTCCTTGAGATCCGCCTTCATCTTCTTCCTACCGTCACAACTCATCTCTTTAAGCGCTCGACACGTGCGCTCGCTCGTTACGAAACCTCTCTTCGCATACTTCTTTGTCAGGATTGCCTTTCATATAACCAAGAAGTATACGGTCCCGATATTTGGAGTTGGGATTATTTCTCCGGCGCATGCTCGTGTAAAGAAAACATGAATAAGGTGGAAAACCGCCTAACAGCTGTGGAGTATCGTAATCTCTGGAGCCAGAAACAAGCCTTCCCTGACTGTTGCACCTGGCTCGAATTGCACCTTTCTTTGGAATCTTCTCGCCTCCCAGATTGTAAGTACTCCATCCGGTCTATATGGGACGTTGTTACCTTGGCCTTGAAAGACCATGGTTGCCGTGTATACAATCAACGGTTGCCACCTACTAGTCCATATGGTTCCTTGCCGTTGCAGGGAATGAAAATAACTCTTGACATCCCCACGCCCATCGTCATAATCCCCGACCATCAGACCATTTCCCTTGGCAGCGAATCCGGACCAATCACTCTCTATCGCGCTAATCGTGATCTCGGTCTGTCCTTCGCGTATGAACGAGGTCTGCAAATGACGAAGGATGTCCATACCAATAGACGTTTGCGTGCAAATTCCAGCGATGTATCATCCTTCTCATCCCATGTTCAGATCCAAGCTATGGATATCATCTCCACTGTTTCGACTGCTGTAGTAGTTGCAGTATCACTCCCGGTCACTATTGCGACTGTGGCGTTAGCCGTTGTCTGCTTTTACTCGCCGAAGTCCCGTGCTCTAAGAATCATTTGACGATTCAGACTGCGTCATTTTCATACCACACAGTGGGCAAGTTCATGACTTCCCTTTACTTCATAAGTGATTCATCGGTGTTCATCTTCCCTATTTTCTTCCATACAGCAATTCATCACGTGGCGCATTGTTACCGGTTTGACCGTAAGTCCCTTTTATATGGAAAGACATGGTTGCTGATTGATTTTACGAATTGTCAGATAAATTCCAGGTTCTGTATCACTAGGATTAGACTTATTATTACCTTCTAAACGAACATTTGATTCCAATGAAAAAACTTATAATACGTGGATCAAGTGTCTACAAATAAGTTGAGACAGTAACTTTGCACAGTGGATTGTTGGTTATTACCACGTTGATATCGATCTACCTACGAGAGTTGAAGTATAAGGGGTGTCTACACATGATGACCCTCAATTCTAACATGCACACATATCATAATTTAGTTCCGTGTGATTCCGTATACGTAGATTACTCTATTTAGCTTGCACTCGCTTGCAGTCATTCGTGTTCGGCGTATCGTGTGCATCTCTGCGGACCTGAAAAGGTTTCCCATGTCTCTCTCATGTTATTATCTCATGTTCTTTCACGCTTATTCTCTCGCTCAAAGTCACCTAAGAAGAGTATATGCCCGAGGAAAGCTCTCACTCATCATCGGGTCATACGCCACGGAAAACTCGGCGAGGAAAGTTCTTATACCAAACACTTAAAATCAAGCATACCACGATAACGGACAACACTTTACATAGCAGGCGTAGAGTACAAACCCTACTTTACCCCCGCCTCTGTAGTGCGGCTTGCCGGTGGAATAAACAGATTTCTTCTTCTTCATCGGGTCAACAACCAGATTACTTGATGTCTGGCTCACGACTGCTCCATGGATACCCTCAAGGGCTTCCGTCCATTTGCTTCACGCTGCGTAGCGTTTCGCCTGCGGAGGAAAAATGCAGTTAACGAACGCGTGCCGTTCTGACTTACTTGCGATCTAGTTCGAGCCTCATTCCTGCATCTGTGTAGGATGGACAAGTTGTATAACATCAAAACGCCAGTAGGAAACATAATCGTTACATACGCGACTTACAGCTATGACTGGATGACTCGATGATATAAGTAATGTCTCGGTAGTGTTCGGGGATTAACAGCGGAACCCATATTCGGAGCTCGCCGGAGGAAGCGAGCGGAGACAGCTGAGCATGCGGTTTTGTTTCCTCTTTATTGGGCCAGTAGGTACACGATCAGACAGGAACAGAGAGCGCTTGAATCCTAGGTCCCCTGTAGAATGGCTGTCTTACTCATGCCCACCATCCCGCAGGCCGACGCATGCACGTGACTTGGCGCGTTTTTAATGTTTCACCGCCCCATATCCGTGTTTTCTTTCCGGCTACCGGTTAGAATAGCCGGCCGAAGACTCAAAAAAGCGCTTACATTGCTGACTCCCAAAAGCTTCTCCTTAGTGCATTCGAAATGTACGCTATACGTCCAGGTCTGAGGGCGGCTGGTCTTTCTCAGGCCATTCGATCCATGTCCTCTACGACCTCTGCTTTACCTTCTCTTCCTCTTCAACAACCTTCCGCCGATGAGGAGGCTGCTCTTTTCGAGCAACGAACTCAAGAAATGGAGGAGTTCTTTGCTCAACCGAGATTCAAAGATATTAAACGTACCTATTCCGCTTCTTCTGTCGCCTCGAAGCAGGGATCTATGCCTGTCTTGCCTCTTCCTTCCACGATACTTGCAAACAAACTTTATGATACTTTCTCAAAGGCTGCTAGTGAAGGGAAACCTGTACACACTATGGGAGCCATTGATCCAGTACAAATGACCCAAATGGCGCGTCATCAAGATGTTGTATACGTTTCGGGTTGGGCCGCGTCTAGCGTTCTTACTACCGGAAATAATGAAGTTGGGCCAGACCTCGGGTAAGTGTTTGTTTCATATTCACGACTTGTTGTACTTATGAGGATATGCATCACAGTGATTATCCTTACACCACTGTCCCAAACCAGGTGCACCGAATCTTCCGTGCTCAACAGCTTCACGACAAGAAACACTATGATGAGCGCATGGCTACTCCTCCAGAGCAGCGGGCAAAGCTGGGGTATATTGATTATCTCAAACCTATCATCGCAGATGCAGATACTGGGTTAGCAACAGCAAAGATTACACCGTTTCGTTCACTCACTTTATACTAGACACGGAGGTCTTTCCGCGGTGATGAAGCTTGTCAAACTCTTTGCGGAATCGGTAAGAGTCTTCCAACTTTGCTTAAAATCAAGCTAAACCTTGAGGCCAGGGAGCATCCGCTATCCATCTTGAAGATCAATTACACGGTGGGAAAAAGGTTTGTGCCGTTAGCTGTTCCTGTCATTTGCGCAATCTTGATAATTTTTTAGTGCGGTCATCTTGCAGGAAAGGTCCTTGTACCAACCTCTACCCATGTTTCACGCCTCGTCTCGGCACGGTTCCAAACTGACATCTTAAAATCGACTATGCTTCTCATCGCTCGCACTGACTCCGAGTCCGGAAAGTTGATATCGTCGGATATCGACGTTTCGGACCACGAGTTCATTCTCGGAACGACCACTAAGAGCCCGAAATCACTTGCCCAGCTCATCTCAGAAGCTGAGGCAAGGGGTGCAACTGGAGCTGAGGTCGATCAAATAGAAAAGGATTGGACTGCCGGGCATGACATGGTTACTTTCAACCAAGGTCAGGGTTCCACAAATGACAGATTATCCTTTAACTGACTTGGTTTTGGACAGCTGTTAAACAAGCGATTGACAAGTCAAACATTACGAACAAAGCAGAGGCTTACGACTCGTACCTCTCTGCCGTGAACGGACAATCGAATAACGTAGCGCGCGCTATCGCAGCCGATACCCTGGGTGAACCTGTATTCTGGGATTGTGATCGTAAGTCATTGTGCAGGCCGTCCCTATGTGGATTTTCCTGAGTTGTCTTTAGTTCCCCGAACACGTGAGGGCTATTATCACTATACTGGTGGCATTGACGTCCGTCAATCCTCGTTTTTATGGCAGTGAACGTTGGCTAACGTTTCTCCTGGTCACCCTTAGGCTGCGATCAAACGAACCATGACATATGCGCCATACGCGGACCTTGTGTGGCTTGAAACCAAGTCGCCGAATATTGAGCAAGCCAGGTACTTTGCAAGGAAGATTAGGGAGAAATACCCTGGAAAGTATGTCTCATTCCAATTCTATCAAAAGGAGGTTGTTTACCCAATTGTTACCAGGTGGTTTGTGTATAATCTCAGCCCGAGTTTCAACTGGTCGCAACATGGGTTCTCAGGTGAAATTGATTTCCTTCAGTGTAGAACACTGAGTTGACTTGCATAATTTATCAGACGCGGACTTGAAAAACTTCGTGTGGGAGCTGGCAAAGGAAGGGTAAGTATGCTGACCGCACATAATGGATTCAACTGACGTGCTGCCGTTAGTTTCGTTCTTCAGCTAATCTCGTTGGCCGGCCTTCACAGCAATGCTGTGGTAACAGGTAGCTTATTTTGAAGTACGATTCTGAATGGAGTGCTCACTACTATCACAAACAGCTGAGCTCGCAGCTCGCTACAAAGAAGATGGCATGCTAGCTTATGTGGAACTAATCCAGCGCAAGGAGAAGGAAATTGGATGTGATGTGTTGACACACCAGAAATGGTTCGTTTCTATCTCTTTTTGTTCTCAGCGCAAAATTCAACAGAAATTTGACATCTAGGAGCGGGGCCAATTATATTGACAGAATCTTGTCAACTGTTTCATCCGGATCTTCGTCTACATCTGCTGTTGGGAAAGACTCGACGGAACATAGTTTCTAGTTATGTTTTCCTCTTAAGAGGGTAATCTGTGATACTTGTAGCACGATACCTAATATAAAGGCATTACAAAATTTAAATATGGTCGTGCACGTGTACATTGCGTAACCAAAGCTTTGGTGACGTCTTATACCGGACCGGTCGGCCGTCAGTCTGGTATTCTCACTTTCAGCCTGCACGCCTCGGTTATCTTTCTCTCATCGACAACTGGAGTGAAATAGCTCCACCCTCTGTTTCTCACAGAGCTCTCATGGGCGTCATAGATGTGTTGGAGAATGGCAGTCGACACCCATTGGTGTCCTTGGTATCAGCGTGTTTCTGGGTTATCTGTACGTTAGCTATATTCCATTCGCGCATACAAATCAAAGTGAAATCTATACGTGTCTGGTTGCAGTATGGGTCCTGTCCTGTGCTAGGGCATTGATAGCATTCATCACCATCACCGTGCCGCGGTACATCTACGCTATCCTCTCCTACTCTATGACCTTGACGGTAAAGCAATCATGTTATGTTGGAGCATCTCGTTGACCATACATTCTAGCTCAACTTTTGGAATTTCCTTGTCATATTCGTCCTCTCAGCCATCGCAGTAAATTACTGGATTCGTTTCCGCTACCTCAATGACTATACCCAGTTAAAGGAACCTCCTCTCGTCAAGCCTGATGTGAACGAACTCCATCCAGACGTGAATACAGGTGAATACTCACCTTTCTTTGCGTGCTAGGTCATCTGACGCGTCGTCTTCGTGAAGATCCACCCCCTACGTTTCACAACTATCTCGACGACTTCCTTCAAGCTGTTCGAGTTTTTGGTTTTGTGAGTGTTATATGGTCGATCTACTGATCCTCACTCATCGTTACCTTCAGTTAGAAAAGCCTGTAGGGATTGTGCATTCTAATTCAAGCTTATTTCTCATCATTTTCCAGGTCTTTCACGAGCTCGCTAGACATCTTCAAACTCGACGGCTGATAGCAGGAGACAGTATGTCTCTTGACCAGGACAAAAACTTTTACTGCGTCGTCGATGGAATGGTGCAAGTTTTTACCGAAACAGGTAGCCCAGACGCACAGCGAAACCTTTGGGATCACGAGGATATGAATGGTTATCAGCTACTCAACGAAGTGGGCAGCGGAGGGACATTGTCCAGTTTGTTCACAATTTTGAGTCTCTTCACCGAGGATGTCAAAATGAGTTGGAAGGATTTGGAAGATGTCATTAACACCGACGACGAATTCGTCTCTCTTCGCCACCGAGCTAATTCGGACATATCCCAGTTGGACCTCGACAAGTCAAAAGGTCATGAACGGAAGTCTTCAGTCTCGTCATCAGCTTCAACAGTGCACGCTCCTGGAGCGACGTCACCATCTAGGGCAATGTCACTTTCCCCTAGTTCGTTCCGGAGCTATGAATCACATCGCCTGCCTTCCTTTTCTCAAACTGACATACAACCGACCTCAGTGCGTCGTGGCGGTCTTGTTGCTCGTGCTACGGAAGATAGTACCCTAGCTGTCATTCCAGCTGAGGCTTTTCGACGCCTCACAAAAAACTTCCCAAAGGCTACGGGCCACATTGTACAAGGTACTTTCCGAGTGCTGTTTTACTGCTGCAAATAATTTATATGATGTTTCAGTCATCTTAACCAGGTTTTCTCGTGTTACCTTCCATGCAGCTCACAAGTACCTTGGGCTCACCAGCGAAGTACTCCGAACAGAGAAGGCCATCAATGATATTGCTTGTCATCCCCTTCCAGCTTCTTTTTATCAATCAGGAGGTGTTCAATGCCTTCGCCAACGTTTCGATGACAGACAGTCTGAAAGTGAAAGCGATTACTTTAGTTTCGCTAGCTCCCCCACATCCGGTCCTATCTCTCGCGAACCCTCCGGTACTTCGACTCAGATGTCGGAAGGTACCTCCAAGTCAGACCAACCTTCCAGAGCTGCAAAAAGGTTGTCCACCATTGATGTCGACCTAACCGCTCTGAGGAGTAAGCATAATGATTCTCAGGCATCTCCCTTCACGAGAGTTCCAAGGGACACGGTAAAAGCTGGGGATCTTCTGATTCCGTCGACGTCATCGAATGAGCCTTTTTCGAACATGCGTTCTTACAGCATCCTAAACACCCCACGTATTCTCCGCAGTAAAATTCCCGAGCGAAAATCAAGGGGAACAACTGGACCCTTGTTAGATGATTTTGACCTCAGGGAAGAAGTAATGTCATGTATCGCTAAATCGATTGGCCTTCTGCAACCACCGCTAAGTGGAAACGACTCTCTCGAAACTTCCCCTCCGACGTTGCCTACCGACAGCCGACGATCTTCTGATTTGGCGCTTAGTTCGCCTTTTGGTTCACTATCTTTGCTTGATATCAATGATGATAGTTCGAGCCTTACTGCCAGCTCTGTCGCCTCCGCAGGAGGTTATATGAGTGGCCTCGACAATGAAGTCGAGATTCTTTTCTTTGCTGCCGGATCAACCCTGGCAAGAGCGGGAGAACTCGATGCTGGTAAGCGACTAGATTTTCTTTTGAAAGAAAATTGACTTTTGTGTAGGCCTCTTCTATGTAATTGAGGGTTTTCTGGACATCCTTCTTCCCAGCGAGAACCCATCAGTTCCAATGGAATCGCAAGGGAATGTGTCCTCGATACAGCTTGATTCGAGGGAAAGCAGCAAGGTGCAACAAAAGCTCCTTTTCACAGTTAAACCTGGAGGCATCGCTGGCTATTTATGTGAGAATCTAATCCATATGTTGGTATCGGATTGCTGATTCCACCCCAGCCTCGCTGTGTAACACTGCATCATACGTTGACATTACGGCCAAAACTGACACCTATGTCGGCTTTCTGTCTTCGCAGGCGTTGGAACGTTTACTTGAAAAGCGGCCAATCGTTCTTCTTACACTCGCGAAGCGTCTCATATCTATGTTATCACCACTGAGTGAGCATCAGACTTGCAACATATAACACTCACTAAATATCCCAATAGTCCTCCACATAGATGCTTCCCTAGATTGGATGCAGGTTAATGCCGGACAAGTTTTATGGAGACCAGATGATGTCAGTGATAGTTTTTACATCGTTATCAATGGCCGTCTGCGTGCAATTACTGAGTCAGAGACGGGCGCGGTCACAATTGAAGGTGAATATGGACAGGGTGATACTGTTGGCGAACTGGACGTAATCACCAGCTCACCTCGACGAAGCACGGTCCACGCAATCCGCGATACAGAACTCATACGTATGCCTCAAACGCTATTCAATGCCATCTCGGCTCGGTAAGCCTTGTATTGCGTGACCGGTCTCTGGATGTTAAAGCTCTATCTCAGAAATCCACAAACAACTGCTCAGTAGGTCAAGTCCCAATGTAGTTTGCTCGTACTTGACCTGAAGCAGGCTTCTACGAATGATCGCTTCACGTGTACGGGATGAGGTTGACTCTCGCACATCAGTTCAAGCTAGAAAATCCGGACCTGATCTCGGTTACAACAATACAAATTTGAAGACAGTCGCAATTTTGCCTGTTTCCAGGAACGTCCCCATCGACGCCTTCGCTCGCAAGCTGCAAACAGCACTTGAAGGCATCGGTGCCTCTACTTCTTTTCTCAACCAAGCATCTATCTCAAGTCATTTGGGACGACACGCCTTTACTAGGATGGGAAAGCTCAAGGTGATTCGGTGTTGAAATATCGAGAGAGATTTCGCTGAAATAGGTTACAGTCAGCGGGCTGGCTTACCGACCAGGAACAGAAGTACCGTATAGTGCTTTATGTCGCCGATTCACCTGTAAACAGTTCTTGGACACAGACATGCATACGGCAGGCAGATTGTGTCATGATCGTAGGCTTTGGGGACGATGTTGGCCTGGGAGAGTACGAGAGGTTGCTGCTGTCGATGAAGACAACGGCTCGCAAGGAACTCATACTCCTGCACCCGGATCGTTCTGTTACCCCCGGATCTACTCGTGAATGGTTAAAGGTTGGTAGTTTGATCTATGCGTTTTGCTCGACACTGAGAGATGAGTAGAATCGTCCCTGGATTCACCGACATGCTCATATTGAACTCCCTGTAAGGCCTTCCGAAATGTTATCAGACAGGTCGTTGATTTTCACATGTGTCTAGGGTCTAGTTCTACCCAATTCTAAAGCAGCTGTTGCCCCCAAAGACCCTGACGCTATGATTGCGCTCAAGAGTCTCAAGGATAAAGTGCAGAGCGGCATTCAGAAATATCGAGGCACCGCGGCAGATCTCCGACCCCAACGACTTCCACACACCAACGATTTTGCTCGCCTTGCGAGAAGAATATGTGGAAAGTCGATCGGGTTAGTCTTAGGTGGCGGTGGAGCTCGGGGAATCGCCCATTTGGTATTGTTCTATGCACGGTCTGTGTTTGTATTACTGATCCACCTATAGGGTCTTATCAGAGCACTTGAAGAGTATGAGATTCCAGTTGACCATATCGCAGGTTAGATATCTGACCATTTATCGTATTGTCTGCGGATCCAACCTCACGTATCACCCAGGCACAAGCATAGGTTCATTCATAGGCGGGTTATATGCAAAAGAGGGAGATTTGATCTCTGCTTCCGGCCGCGCAAAGCAGTTCAGCGGCAGGATGGGTAATATTTGGCGAATACTTTCCGATGTGACATACCCTATCGTCGCATATACCACGGTATGGTAGCAATCTATTGTTTCCCGTATAATCTGCTCAAGACTGCAACCTCAAGGGCCATGAATTTAATAGATCAATATACAAAGTATGAATTCCTGCTGACGTGCGACATTGCCTCACTGACCTGGCTTCCAGGCCTTTTACGATCTTCACATAGAAGACATGTGGTTACCCTACTTCTGTAATACTACGAACATCATTACATCTCGCATGGAGCTTCATGAGACAGGTTATGCATGGAGATTTATCCGTACGTCATCGAGCTAATATAGGCCCTTGACTTATTTCTTCGGACAGGCGCGTCTATGACATTAGTCGGCCTACTGCCTCCGCTTTGTGACAACGGGAATTTACTGGTTGACGGTGGCTATAGTAAGGATAGCATAATAACAGGAGAATCCAGATCTGACATTATCACTCTTGTAGTTGATAATCTTCCCGTCTCGGCGATGTTTTCCATGGGCGCCAGTGAAGTTTTTGCATGCGACGTCGGGGGTGTATGCCTAAATGTCTTTCATAATACCTGAGACTAATGTTTCGCGGCTCCAGCTTGACGACAACTCTCCTCGTAACTTTGGTGATACAATTTCGGGATGGTGGCTTCTGCTGAATAGGTGGAATCCCTTTTCAAATGCGAGGCATGTCCCAGCAATTACAGAGATCCAGAGTCGACTTGCCTAGTTCGTATGCCATCGACTTCGATATATTTGCTTCTAACGATGTTTTAGTGTTTCAAGCGTCAAGACACTAGAGGACGCCAAGGTCGCGAAGGATTGTATCTACATTCAAATGCCCGTACATGAGGTACAGCCTTTATATCTCATATCTCCTACCCCTTCGCTGAATATATACGTGCATGGTTCAGTATGGAACTCTTCAATTTGGGAAGTTTGAAGAAATCAATCAGAAGGGTTATTTGGCGGCGTTAGAGGTCCTCAAGAGATTGAAGGAAGAAAATAGACTTCCTTCGCTATTTATCGACGGGAAATCAGCGAACGACGGCAGGCCCGGGAAGAGAGGACGTAGTGTTCGAAGGAACTCAATATAGTATGACCTTCCTCCAGTTTCTCATCTAGCTTATATCCTAGCGTCGGATATAATTTCTGTGCTACTTCCTCGCACGGACTTGTGGCACGTTCATGGTATATATTGCACTAGATATTAAATTTATACAATTTATACAAGTTTGATGTGACGGCTATCGGGCCGGATATATGAACGACCCAACCATGTAATATCATTTAGATGACGAACTCGATGATCTCTGAACTCGACCATGCTCCATCACAGTCCACTGAAGCTCTCGTCGACGTGAGCTTACTAAAGGAGATTGCACGCAAGGCACTTGTTGATTCATTGAACTCGGTCCGTCATGTCATATAACTTGTTTCTTCAAGGCCAACATCCCAATTACTCGATAGGTCAATGGACCAAAGACACTCGTCTTGGATGCATCGCTGGCAGGACCGCTTGGTCTCATAACTGAGGTGTCACTTCTCAAGGTGATTTTGTTCTTCAATAATCCCGGTCGCAACCCGTGGCCAATCAGCGACGCGTAGCATCATGGTGTAGACAAGATGTTCTGGTTAGAACCTGGTGCACTCTCCTCGACGACGACGAATATTGTCTACTTGTGTCGACCGATGATAAATTATGCTAGAATAATTGCCGGTAAGTCTAAGCCGTGCAGCCTTGTCCGTCTATGTTGACTTGGAATAGACCATATTAAACGACACGCCAAAGAATCACGGAATCACACCTACACGCTTGTCCTCGTGCCACGGGTATCCACCCTTGTCACTCAAATACTGGAAGATGAAGGTGTTCTTGGAGACATAACAATATCGGCATACAATCTTCAGTTTATACCGTTGGCGGATGATGTTATTTCATTGGAGTATGAGAATGCTTTCAAAGATTTATGGGTGGTGCGTATATACCTTCACCTCATCTATGTATGTTTAGATTGTTTTAGGATGGGGACGAAACAGCGATATATGATTCGACCCAGGCGTTGATCACCCTGCAAAAATTATATGGATTATTCCCTCGCATAGTTGGGAAAGGAGATGCTGCAGCAGTGCGTATTATTGCGAAAACATTGATGCTTGATTCTGAAGTTGTATTAGCGCTTGGCAACTTTGCTGACTCGCGAAATGTCCAAAGCGTCTAACGTCTTACCGAACACCTTACCGAACACGTTATCGCCGTCCGAGAAGATTGATTCAATGATAATACTAGATCGGCGCGTGGATATGATCACACCTTTTCTGACACAACTCACTTATGAAGGCCTTATCGATGAGCTCATCGGTATTAAGAATTGTAGGTCTAGATCTACGGCCTTCTTGCCTGGTTGACTAACGAAAACAATCAAGCACACGTGGAGCTTCCGGCTTCTCTGCTGTCACCACCGACCTCTCAGACAGCCAATTCTAATGCAGCTGGTCCTTCCACCTCACCTGCGCAAGCAAATGTATCAGTTTCTACACTGAAGAAGGATGCAAAAAAGAAGCATCATTTGACAACCTCAACAGATCCTCTTCTTGAGGAGCTCAGAGATCTCAACTTTTCTTCAGTAGGTAAGAGACTCAATGCTGTGGCTCGTCGACTAGACGAAGACTACAAGGTAAAAATTCCATCTGTCCTTGTCTGCTATGGGGTTTGGTACCCATCTTGTTATAGGTCAATCTTCAGTCGAAGACTGTTGCTCAATTGCGTGATTTTGTCGGGAAGCTGGGCGGTCTGCAAACGGAGCATCAAGCCTTACGACTTCGTACGAGCCATAATTCGCGATTTGAGTCAATTTAATATGGGAAATTAGATACTGGCCTGTCGGAGTTGCTCGTCCCTTTAACGCGAACAGAGCAATTCAACAAATCTCTGGAGATACAACAGAGTAAACTTAGTGTCGCCTTTCTACTGTTGCTTCTATCTGATGATCCATAGATCTCCTCGCTTCTTATGAAGTGTCTACACAGATTAATGCTATCGAAGAAATGATTGCAGAGGGTGCAGATCTACAAATAATTGTAAGGCTACTCTGCCTTGCAAGTATCACGGCTGGTGGCATCAAAGCGAAGCAGAGGGTGCAGATCTACAAATAATTGTAAGGCTACTCTGCCTTGCAAGTATCACGGCTGGTGGCATCAAAGCGAAATCACTAGAGAACATTAAACGTGAAATTTTACAGGTGAATTCAGTGCTTTGATTATGTATGTGTTATAAATGAATGTTCAATATTCCAGGCCTACGGCTATAATCATCTCCCATTGCTATTATCGCTAGCATCACCGTCTCTGGGTCTGTTAGTACCAAATCCCTTGCCGCCTCTGGCACCTCCCAGAACATCAAATTTGAAATACCCCTTCACGGCGATCCGCAAGTCACTTCGTCTTCTAATTGATGATTCCCCAGAAGGGATTGATGAAGTCGAAAATGACATAAGTTTCACATATTCCGGATACGCGCCCATTAGCATCCGCCTGTTACAGTGTGTTGCTCAGAAGGGAGGCGTAATTAGCAACCCTGCCGAGAAAACCGCCAATGATACCGGTACTAAACAAGAAAAAATGCAGGCTCATTCGATTGTGGGTTGGAAGGGATTTGAAGACATTGTAGCATCCATACCCGGAGAAACGGTGGACATTGTACAAAGGAGTGTAGCTGGACGACCGCCTGCCATTGCTTCACTGCGTGAGTGCCTATTTACCTTTCGTTTAGAAGTGGAGATTGACCTTATACAGTACAAGCGTCAGAAAAATCTACTATAACCGTCGTATTTTTCTTGGGCGGCTGTACCTACACCGAGATCGCCGCTGTAAGATGGGTTGGCCGACAAAACCGAGGTAATTTCTCCTTTGGGTAACCAATGTGTTTGTTACTAATGCTCGTGGGTGCAGGTCGGAAATTTCTGATCGCCACAACAGGTATCATTAATGGTGCGAGCATCATTGACAGTATTTCTGGCGTCAAGTCGTTCCCTGGAGGCTCAAAAGCTGCTATGATCTGACCGCCAATGGCAATGACTGAACCACGACGCAGTTACTTGATCACTACTACTAGATACTGATCCTTGATATATTTACATTGATTCCCACACTTTATGCTACTTTAAGCCTCTGAACGTGTAACTAGTTCTCAAGGTCTTTCGTACAGAAAGGCCACAGTTTTGTGCTGGGTCCTCATAATATTCGCGACGAGTCTCATTTATTTCGAGTCGTTTCCTTCTTGCAGGTCGAGGACCCCGAACACACTCAGTTAACGCCACCTGGTAGGAAGCGATTGATTAAAATAGGAAGACTAGATGCATTGTACCATTGCGGTATGACAAGTCTTCTAATTCTCGACTGCACCTCTGGAAGCATTGGAAAATCCTACTGGATGATCTCTATGTTCCACGTGTAGATACATCGCTGGCGCGATACATAATGTATGTTTGGACCACTGATCGTATGCCGAATCGACGGGCAGAGTTAAATTATCGTCAAGGATGCCACTGAATTCTGGCAGTTAAGTCCCAAGCTTCAAACTTCAAGGCAAGGTAGATGCTGTGTTATGTTTCCCCGCTTTCTAATGGGGTGATCGGGGGTCAGGTGCCTACTTGATCGAAGCTGTCAGGGCTACTTCAGGTGTATAAGTTCCGCTTGAACTGGAATGGGCTCTGAATTTGTCGTTTGACTACCCACGTCGTCACTGGTCGCCTTTTCACTTGGCTACAACTGAGGTAAGCGTTGTCCCGTATTTTTTGAACCAGAATTCAAAGTGCGTTGTGCTTACTGCTTTGCACTCTTTCGGTCCTGTTAGTGGATTTGAAGTTCGTGTACAATCGCAATATTTAAGCTGCTACTATACACTATACTGTGCAAATTTTGTGGCCGACATCCTTAAAAATGGCCCCAAGGACAACTACGAAAGCTGCGGCGGAAAAACCACCGAAGAAGAGTATGTTGTTTACCTGGCGCGCCACCACGCCATCTTCAGTGAAATATATTCACTGCTCTATCCTTTCCAGACAAATCTAGCACTGGGACGGGAAGGAAGAAGCTCACGGCGTTTAATAAATTTATGGCACGTCGCTCCAATGTGCGAGTGCCTTTCTGTTTTTGTACTTAATTTTTTCCTTTTCATTCTTAGCAAACCGAGATGGCTCGTCTGAGAGATGAGCAACCTGATATCAGTCATCAAGAGAGGTATTTGCCATTTGATGATACCTACCTACGCCGATTGGCTCATTTTATGATAGGTTCAAAGCAGCCACAGCAAATTGGAAAACAGCGAAAGAGAAGGCCTCTTAGAGCTTCGAGACTACCTTGTATTACTCCATACGTCTGTTTGCTTTCTGTGCCGCGTTCTATGACTCTATCTACCGATACCAGCATTGATACATCGCTTCCCTAACTATCTTGCTTTTGATTCTGTGTGTATGATTCCTGTGTCAGTATCGTTCCGAACATATGTCAAACCAGTGTCTTTTCCACTATTGTGAGTTATGATATGGCTCGTGTCAGGTGAGAACAAGATGCATGCTTCTGACTCAGCCAGTACAGTGTCAGTAAGTTGCCGAACATGCCATGAGTAAAATTATAGATTGCTTCACACGTAGAGCTTTAATTGGTTTTAATCTGACGGATTTCTGTGTTTATCAGTACTTGGTCGCCATCCAGCTAATGAGCATTGCAATGCAGAATATTTTTTCCTGGCACATAATTTGTAATGCAGTCTCCGAGTCATTGTCGAGACAATATTTTAATGAACGAAGGTGATAAATCGACAACACTACGGCACGACAAAGATGATACGTTCTGTGACGCAAGCTTTCAATGCATATGCAGATAATCAAAAACAGATATAGTTTGACGTTGCCAAGTCCGCCTCGATAAGTAGACGCGCCGCGCGCTCGATGACGTAGTTCACATGACCTTCTCGTGACGACGTCGCATCCCTGACCCCTGTCAACGTGACAGTACTTGACGCAAGATATCCTCGCTCCGTTACCTCAGGCCTCGGGCCTCTGACTTGATTGACCCTGCATCTCTATCTTTTCTATCTTTCTCGTCTCTTCCATCTCTTTTGCTTTACTGCCATTCATCTTGTGCTACCATCCTCGGACCTCTGCGTCGAACACCTCACTTTTCGTGGTAATGAGCCATAAGAATGTTATCGATAACGTGGAACCCCAGTTGTTTCATTTTGACTCGTGCGATGAGTCAGATTTACTTCATCTCCCAGCGCTGAAACCTGTTCCTGCACGACCAAATTTTACTGCTCCTGAAATTCCTCAATTCTCTTCTCACGATGCAACACTCACATCTGAGGAGAAATTGGCATTGGGGGACGCAGAGGTAGTTGGTAAAGGGAAAGGTGTAACAAGGACACTTCCTATCCCTGTCCCCGTCGTTGTATCCAGTGATCTGTTCGATATATGTTCTGCATCTATGCCATCGACCAGTCGTGGTTCCAGCCACTCATCAAATTTTCTGGTTCCCTTATCTCCTTCATATTTCCTGCATCTATGCCATCGACCAGTCGTGGTTCCAGCCACTCATCAAATTTTCTGGTTCCCTTATCTCCTTCATATTTCGATCAGTATACTTTCTATAGTGATGCACAGCAACAGCAGGATTCTCCGATCATTCGCGACGACGTTGGAATCCCGAATATGGAACCGCGACCATCCAAGGGAAAGGAGAGAGAGTCGCCGCCTGTTTTACCTCCCTTAGCTTTTTCACCTACAGACTTATGCGTTCCTTTGACGTCGTCGCTCCCCAGTTCGCCCTCATCTGGCCCCTCTTCTTATACTTCAAGCATGCTCCCACTGACTCGTTTGACCAGTAAGATTGGATCCCAGGAACTCACATTGTCCTCATATGAAGCGCCTACAATTCTTTCACTTAATCCAACTGTACACCGGCCTCGATCGCTTTCCAGCATGTCTTTTCAATCCGACCGTTCACGCTCTTTGTCTCAGCTTAGGTCGAGACTGACCTCATCACGTTCTTCCAACAATTTAGCAAATCTTGCACGCAACTTTCTTCTCAAGAAACCAGTAGAAATGGACCATCTTCGTCCCAATAACGCTTCAAGTCAATTCTTTGAAGCATTCGACGAGAGTAAAAGTGTTTCTAGCCTCCGGCATAGCAGCCTGAAAGTCGATGAGCTGGATACCACATATCCAGGATTATCAGGTCTCCAGTCGCAGGATAACAACTTGAATTTGTCAGAATTCATCTTTGACCATACGTTCTTAAAACACAAGGGACGTTCACACTCCTCGCCATTCCCGCTTTCAGCACTGGACATTGTTCCATCTTCAGTCCCAGATATTTTGATCCCAATTCCTCTTGTTGTGAAGAACTATTTTGACGAAATCCTTCCCCGCGAACTCCGTTTGCACATCTTCGAGGCCTTGGTATCCTTACACGAGACCGATCATCTACATGCAATCAGGCAAGGTCGGTGGAGCGTGGCGAAAGCCTCATCCCTCAGAAATAGATGGGTTGGACGCGACGCAGGTGTTCGAGAACTTGTGAAGCTCAGTCGGGTGAGTCGTGCATAGCACGTGGTGAGTTTTTGTAAGCAACTGATTACAATCTTTAGGTATCCAAATCCTGGCAAGCGCTCGCTTTTGATGGGCAGTTGTGGACTGGTCTCAATCTCCGCTCATTTCCCAGTATGGCTCAATCTCTCCTTATCCGTTTTACGGTAATCGGCGGCCAATGTATCCGGACTCTAGACATATCAGGCAATACTCAAATATCCGCGTCGACTCTTCTAGATATGTCTGATCACCTTTGCGTCAGCTTTGAAATGGGATCAATGTGTTATACACAACTCACCGCCATAAATCTACAAGGCTGCGTGGGCTTGACCACTCGTTCCCTCCACCACCTTCTTTTCCGTTCTCGTTGTTTACAGAAGTTATGCGTGAAGGGCCTCAAGGCTGTTACCAACACCACTTGCAGTATACTATCGACTTACAATCCTCAGCTTGCCTTTCTGGATATCAGCAGGTGCGTCAGCATGGATGCAAGGGGGATCGAAAGCATGGCAGTCGCAACTCTTAATCGAGGAGACCATTTGCTACTCAAGGAACTGAGAGCATCTGGCCTGAGGAACATAGATGACGATATGATGACCGCTTTGGGCAAGGCTGCGCCTTATTTGGAAGTCTTGGACCTCAGCTATGCGCGACAATTACACAACTCTGCGGTGGATGCTTTTGTTACTTGTGGTATCGAGCAAGACACTGGTTCAAAGACTGTCCTTGTCCCGCCAATGGACCTCGGTCGCTCAGATACAAACGAATTACAGATAAGACGACGAGTAACTCGCCTGCGTCATCTTTCGCTCTCGCATTGTGTCCTCCTCACCGACGATGCTTGCTCTAACTTGACGTTCTCTGTTCCAAATCTTGAGTTTCTAGAGCTCAGTGGTATTGGATCCGATCTCAAAGACGACGGTCTGATCCGTCTTCTGAAGTCTACGCGGTACATCCGCCGCATCGATATTGAAGATGCTTCCCATATCACTGACTCAGTCTTAAATGCTCTTACGCCGAGCGCAAATGGAGCGCAATCTCACTTTGCAGGCATCGTACCGGAGACTGGCCATGCACTGGAACAGTTGAATGTTTCTTTTGCCGTGAATCTCACCAACGAGGCCCTACTTAGCCTAGTCCGAGGATGCACACGCCTAAAGTACCTTGAGGCAGACAACACACATATCTCCAGCACCGTGCTCAAAGAATTCGTGCGGTCATGCCATCAACGAGGGATAGTCAACGCTAAAGCGAACGTGGTGGATTGTCGTGGGGTAACTGAGAACACCGTGAAAGATCTTGCGGGGATAACACGACCGCGCATGGGCTGGCGCGCTTATGAGGCGCGGAAACTCATGTTCCTTGACGCGAGGGACGGCAATACTGACGAGCTGAAGGTCGGCCAGGACGAGTGTGATGAGAAGCGCGTGGTGTTGAAATCTTTTTATTCATGGCAGACGGTGGATAATGTCAAGGCCGTCAGGGAGAAGAGGCGTAAATCAAAGCGGGCGATGGGCGATAACGGCGACTCTGAGACGGATGCTGGTTTGGGCCGCTCACTGCGATGGTGGTCTCCTGGAGGACGAAGAACGCCGCGGACCTCGGGTAGGAACTCCCCTTTGAGTATTGTTGATTTGAACAGGGATGGATGTAGAGTGATGTGATTTTTCCCAGTGTAAGATTATTTTTTGCAACCTGTACAACTTTTGTTCTTATCTTCCCAGATGTACCTTGTGTATTTATATGTTTTGCTACTCTTTACGACTTACGACTCTTGTACTACCTCATCCAACTTCGCATTGACATAAATTCCATGTACATATACTACTTTTGCATTGTATACAAATGACAATTCGGACTTGTAACATATAGCTTAAAGCTGTCCGTTAAAGACCAAAGATAGTTGTTTAATTCAGGGACTTTCTGTGCTTCTTCTTTGCCTTCTTTGCCTTCTTCACAGACGCAGAGTTCGATCCAGCACCCGGTACCGGTATTCCGGCGACCGACTTAGTCACAGAATCCTCCGGAGTCCGTTCCTCGCTTTGCCGCCCATCGAGAGCTGAGGTACCACTTGGAGAGTTGGTCGCTGGCGTGGAAGCCGGTGTGTCGTCACCATAACCTAGAGGAAGTCACTAGCCCATCCATAGCCATCTGACTTGACGGTGAACGTACCTGCGAACGGATCGACCACAGGTCTGCTCCGTTTACTGCCGCTTTTTGTCTTTGCATCATCATTTGTGGATGGAACTGCTTTGTTCTTGCCTTTTGCATCCTTTGTAGGTTCAGGAGTTGAGGCATCGACGTTCATATTGTCGTCTCCGTCAAAGACTTTTAGTTCTTCTTCCTCGCTCTCCTGGTCAGCTTGTTCCTTGAGCTTCTTTTCGTAAAGCTGTCGTTCGAGCATCTTGCTCGTAAACTTGGTTTGCACTTGAACGGAAGACGAGGGGCCGGGGGTTTCCTCTGTCGGAGCTTTTGCCTTCGTTGCCTGGGTAATAGCATGTTTAATGAACCTCTGTGCAGCATCTTTGTCTAACTCTGTCCGTTCTGTTACAAACCAAGAGTTTAAGGGTCAGTGTCATGGAACAAGGTACCAGACACATGCTTTGCGATGGATTCTCGGCGGCAGCTATTTTGGTGAAATATTGTTTGACTCGCTCCTACAAATGGAACTACATGAGCGGGGAAAGATACTTGGTATGTAGCATATCTTACTAGTTCTGAAACGACAGGGTGGGTTTTCGGATCTATACCCCTTGATTTGAGATAAACTATGATTAAATTAGAATGTAAGTGCGGGAGTAACGATTGGCATACTGAATACGAGATCATAGACCAAGTAGGGTAAGACAGTCTGAAGTTTGGCTTGTTGGATGGGTTCAAGGCCTACGATCGTCTCGGATAGAGACTGAGCGAAGAGGGGTTCTAGCACTTCCTCAAGTTCGTCGAACGAAGCTGAGAGTGTGGCTAATTTTCCTTTGGCTCGTTCGGTTAGAGTTGCCATGGCTGTGGGTAGAGCACGCGACTGGGCGTCCATCAAAAAATTCAGATGGAACCATTGAATGTGTGAAACAACTGTAAACACCTCCTGACCATGGTCCGTCATTCTTGCGGGTAGAAGGCGCTTGATTCGAATTGACAATCTGTACAATTGCAGTCTTCGGAGTTGAGATATACAGCAAACACACAACTGGAGCATCGTATGCCAATTTAGTTGGTGTATTCCTAAAAAACTAATAGCATATTGCAGTTCATGCTCGTTACACTGGTACTGGTATGTCTCTCACACTTTTACACAGCTGTGAACTCAAAGGCTACCAGGACATGCGGATCTGACGAAATAGTATGTTGCATTGTGTCGTGTTGTCAAGGACAATGCCTGAATTTCTTTCACAGCGACTGGATCACCCATCAGCACAGGGATTCTCTGGCCTCTATTGTCGGTCATCCTACACTCACGTCGTACCTTGCTATAGCAGATGGCGAGTCAATTGGACGTGTCAAGTTTGAAATGACCGAGGTCTGTTCATTTTCGATTTCCCAGGCACATGTCAAGAATAATGTTGTCTGATTGCAGCGAATGTTGCAACCGTGCGGGCCGCCCCCGCGCAAGGATGACGACTGAGGATGCTGTATAGTAGTGTAGTAATACATTGATATGATGGTTACTAGCCATTTATAACGAAGTCTGGTGACAGAAAGGGCCGCAGTGAAAGTAGAACTGATCGGAAGATATTTTCGATCGTAGACCCGCTGTGCTCTCACACTCTTAATGGATTTGGACATGGAATAACCGGGGTTCACTGTATATTTTACTTCTTCCAGTCCTCCCACACGCTCCCATCTTCTTGAGTCCCGCTACTTGGCCGAAGTCTTACCATTGTTTGTTCCACGAGAAAGGTGCTCCGCGAAGCGCACAAAGCCCCTCTATCTGGCCATTCCTGGCCATCACTTAAGCTTTGCAGTATATATTCCCTCTCTAATAATGGCCGCGACAACATATCGTCCTGGTTCGTTGATCTCAGCGTCCAGACTCGAAAGTTCTCTTTCTGCGCCTCCGGGACCAGGCCACTATACTCTTAAGCGTATCTCACATATTTCCGAGCTCCCGGCTTCAGAATCCTTTGTCCATCGTCCACGTTCAATCTTGCGATCAGCCTCTTTTACCATGGGCCGTGGGTTCAAGGATAAAGACAAAGGAAAGGAGAAGGAGAAAGAGCATGACCGGAGAATGCCTGCACCTGCCCCTTCAACTACTGCGTCGACTTGCACTTCAGTGAAGGACAAGTCTCCAACGTCGCATGGCCTGTTCTCGTCTCTGACCAAGACGAAATCTGTGAAGAAGAAGCGATCATTGTCGTCTCTTCTCGACGAATCAGCTTCCACCTCGACATCCGCCCGACCGAACGCTCCCCAAGCCGCCCGTGCTCGATCATCCGACGCCGCGTCTACTCTTGCTTCTATTCCCACGGTCTCTAAGGAGAAGCGCATGAGCCCAGAAAAACAGTGCTTGGAGGAAATAATCCTCCATCCCCTTCAAAAGCCTGTTCGCTCCAAACCAAAGAACCGCTGGATGAAACGGTATAACATGAGAGTCCACACCGATTATGGTGCTCCCTACATGCAAGCTTATGATCCCATCCTTCTGGAGAAGTGTGTCACTAGCATTGTCTCAAATCTTCATTCCTATTTACCCGCCATTTTAGCGATCGTCAAACCGACCTCTTGTTGCGCAGGTTGAATCCCTTGAAGAACCCTTCCTTCTACGACTTCACTGGCGAAGAACCAATATCTGTACTTGACTTGGGATGTGGTGCTGGACATTGGCTTCTCGAAGCAGCCAGTTACTGGAAACAATCCATCGTAACCGGTGTTGACATTGTGGACGTTTTAGTCCCAGAAGCCCGTAATAATCATCAAATTGATTTCATCCAAGGGAACTTGTGCGAATAAATCTTATTTACATTGTCTTCTAATATCATTGATCATTGAACCCTAGTCTTATCTTCCCGTGGCCATTTCAGGATAAATCAGTCGACCTTGTGCGAATGGCAAATTTGTCTCTCTGCGTCCCATACGATACTTGGGAGCCGATCTTGTCTGAAGTCCATCGGGTACTCAGGACCAACGGCAGGCTAGAGCTGATCGACGATGAAATCTTCTTCCCCTACGCGCCGGTACCCGTCTTGAGGCACACGTATGCGACTGAAGACGAGGACGATGGGGCATCTGTAAACACCGACTCGACATTGGTCAGCGATGGAGATACATCTTCATCATTGAAACATACCCAGAGAGAGTCATTAAATTCAGTCTCTAGCGCTGATTCGCATGCATCGACACAGCTTCCACTTGTGGCGTTGCCGGATAACAACTTCCCTATTACACCAAAGCCCGTGCTTACCATCAAACCTGTCCAAACGATACCACAATCTCATTCAGATTGGAGCACCGAAGCAGCAGCCTGCAGAGATATAGAGGCCCTGTTTCAACATATGCTCCATAAAAAATGTGGTGTCCATTCACAACCATCTAAGTTCGCTCCCGAGGTTATTCAACACGTATTCGGTAATGTGGAAAAAACAAAAAGTTATCGTCTAAAGTTGGCTCCGAAAGATGCGCAGAAGGAGTTTGGCCTCATTGAGAACAATGGGTTGGGCCGCTTGGACAAGAAAGAAGATGGCGCACCGGAGACGAAGAAGTCGAGTCGGAGCAAATGGTTTTATGCTGGTCCAGACAAGGAGGCGAAGAAACGTACGAGAAAGGTTGACAAGCCATCAACCCCATCTTCGACGGACAGGTTTTCTCCTGCAGTAGAGACCTCTATTCCTGAAGGCCTCAGTACGAAAGCAGCTGGCCGACTTGGTATTGCAGAGGAAGTGACAATGGCGGTACCTCGTGTGCCGGAGAACGTCAGTGCAAAGGCGGCGTACAAGCTGGGCATCCCACATTCTGGTGAACGCACGTTTGAAATGCCGATACCTTCTTGCAAGGTGAAAACGCCTCCTGATACCTCCTCTGATGTCTCAGATGATACTCCTTCCCCCTCGCCTTCACCTTCGCCTGTCCCTACCCCAGTTTCTCCCGCTTTCAAAGATAATAGGCATAGCATCATCTCCCTTTCAGCCTCTCCGAGCGACAGCACACTCAGTGCTAAGGCAGCAAACCGTCTTGGGATATCCTACTCCGAACTAAGTGAAGCAACTGCGCTGGCAAAAGCATCGATACGTCGCCCCGTCTCGTCCTCATCAACTCTCGTCGCCGGTTCAATAGCCCCCGTTCAGTCACCCGGTCTCGTTGTTTGGCCCGATCAGTTTATTCCCATGTCCCCTGAAGAACTCGAGATGCATGCGCTCAAGAATGTCCATATGCTCATTGGATGTAAACCTACTCTCATGGATTACATTCGGACTTTCCGCGGTGATGACGGGAACCAAATGGAGAGTGACGAGAACCTGGAGCAGACCCTTTGGGAGTACGAATGGTGAGTTGTCCCCTTCGCCAAAGGGACCCATCAAGGACCAGCTTACTAATCTCAACGTTATAGCTTTCGTCGACGTCGCTTCAACTGGCCCGCTGACATCCCCTCATATTGGCAAACAGAGGATGATCTAGATACTACGGACTCCACACCCTTACCCGTCCCCAAACCCGGCGCTGATGCGACTACCAGTGCTAAGTCGGCAACCCCACGTAACTCCACGCCCTTGTCATCCTTGCCCTACAGCAGTTCCTCGCCGCTTGACAAGATTGTTGAGCTGACGCATGTAAGAACAATACGTGTGTTCGAGGCTGTCAAGATGGGAGAGTACACTCTCTCGACGATGCAAAATCCTCGCCCACCACCGCCAAGCCCTCGGCAGGGCTCGGTAGTAAATCCCTCTGATACTTAAGCATATGAACATGCCATAGGCTTTATGACTCATGACTTACGACTCATCGACAACCATCATTGTATCATTAGAGCATCTCAGGTCGACTACTGTACCTTTTCATAGCTGTTATTCCCTACATCCTACCCTCGTTTATAGGTAATTGATTATTTGTTGTCTTATCATTGTATGCACGTGTATTAGATAGTATTAGATTATTGAAACAGAGCATTTGTAAAACGTACTGAGCGTTTCACATGGACAACGCGTTTTGATAATGTATTAACGAAGTATGAGTGTCACGTGGGGCAGTTGAGGCGCTCACGACTAAAGCTCATGTACCCTCTTTCTTTCATATTTTACGGACCAGAACGACGCTCAAAATGTCGGAGGTGTTCGTGGAATCCTTTACACACCTAAAGGGCAAACCAGAGGCTGATCGCGCTCTGCCGTTGCTCAAGAAGATCGCCTCTCTTGTTAAACCAATCATGCGAAAGCATGGCTGGAAGCTTCCCGTCCTTGCTGAATTCTTTCCTAACAACACCAACCTCCTTGGTAGGTTAGAGATCTTTTATCTATACAAAGTTATTAACTACTTTATAGGTTTAAGTATGTGATTTCTAAGGTTTCTTACCCATTGATTAAACATAAGTGTTTAGACATTAATGGCGGTCAGAAGATTTGTATACGATTGCGCCCAGCACACGCGCCAGATACATTCTACCATGAAGATGACCTCGTACAAACCATGTTACATGAGGTCGGAAAGCTCGTTGCGATAGATAACCGCCTGACTTATGTACCCTTTTTAGCTTACACACAATGTTCACGGTCGACACGATGACAACTTTTACAAATATCTTTCCGGAATCCAGGACGAATATGATGGCCTTCAAAGGTCAGGATATTCTGGCGAAGGGTTTTTCTCCAAGGGATATCGCTTGGGCGCTAATGTATCACATAACGTTCCACCCCATGTTGCTCGCGCCAAAGCTCTTGAAGCTGCCGAAAACAGAAGGCAGACCTCACGACTACTTGGCAGCGGTGGCCGTCTTGGTGGTAGAATCAATACCATGGGTCTAAGTCCCCGTGAACTTGCTGCTCAGGTGTGTCCGTAATTTGAACCTACTTTCAGTCGCGCCAATAAAAAAAAATCCAGGCCGCTGAACGTAGAGTACGCGATGAAAAGTCGTGTGCATCTGGTGCCATAGCTGATTTTGAAGCTGAAAAAGCTGCCAAGGATAGTATTGAGGATCATGTTATAGACCTCACCTTGGATAGTTCAGACCTGGAAGAAACAGCCGTTAACCACGAAGCCTCAATCGCTGGATCGTCGAAGTCGCCTCTTGCGCAGACAAAACGCTCGCTTACCACGAAGTTAAGTCCTGCAAATGCACCTTCTACAAATTATAATCTATCATCATCCAATCGTCGCAAGGTCAATGCGGAATCTCCTAAATCCTTGTCGGAGTGGCCCTGTCCAACCTGCACCCTACTAAATAGCTCAATGACTTTGCAATGTGATGCGTGTCTGACGATAAGACCACAAACGCAAGCATCCGGCTGGGCATGCTTGACTTGTGGAGAATCAGATATACCCCATGAACGATGGATGTGCCAATGTTGTGGTGCTATAAAGACAAGTAGTTAATCTCTCTGATTTCAATTTTTCCAGTGTATATCATAACTATTAGTGGAGCCTAGAAGGTTATTTGCAATTCTATGTATATCATATTGTAATCTGGAATATTTTGACATTCTCTGCGTCTTGTATAAACCATGTTTCTCGAGCGACGAACGGCAGCTCTTTTATGTGGAGAGGTTCTCCTGTCAGGTTTTTCAATAACATGCGATGTCATGTTTGAACCAGAAAGCTTACGCTGGACTGCATTGACAAATTGTGCAAGAGTATCCTCGTTCCTCACCGTCGCCGCAATAATTGCTACTTTTGAGCTGCATTTGTCGCTGGGCTGAAGAGCAAGACGTAACACAGCTGTCAAGGCCGGAATGAGAATTGGATCGTAAATCTACAATACCTATCAAGTCAACTAAGATAAAAGTTCAAAATAACAGGGAATCACAATGTCTGCGCCCACAATCAAGTTGGCGTCAATGTCATCCGTCAAACGCGACTTGAGAGAAGGTATCCAATCGTCGTCCAGAGCATCGGACCAGTCCAAAAAGCAGAATTCTATACCCGAGGTTGAAGTCCTGTCTTAGTTTACAGGGGCAAATAAGACAGGGGTCTTTCATGGAATTGTCGATGCTAAATAAACGTACTACACGGCAATTGGATGTTTTCTTGACATCTTTTGAGAACTTTATCGTTGACGTCTGTCAGCCAGAGAGCATGCCCCGTCTCTCCTGAGAAGACTTGCTGTAGACGTGCGAGTATAATCCCTAAGAAACCGATACCTGATCCTAGCTCAAGGACTCGCTTATTTTTCACTAAGTCTTAATAATCAAGTGAGATGGGCTCTCGTTTTTTCGAGCGTTAATTTGATCTTACCTGGGTGTCTAGTCAAAAATTCGCTTAGTACAAAACTTGCCATCCAAGTTCGCATGCCAGTGGTGCCACTCTCAATCGTATTGCGGGACTCGAGTAAAGTCACAGTTTCAAAACAATCCAAAGATATCTTTTCCGTGGGAAAAGCGCTAGTTATCGGTCTCCAGTAATATGTAACATACGACGGTGATGGAGGTTTATGGAACATGACACCGCGAGAGCATACTTGATCCTGATAATTTGCTCCTGTGACACCGGGCGCACTAGAGACCTCACCTCATTGACAGAATGGATCCTGGCAACAAAATGGACACACGTACAGTCCCGATGATGATGACACCAGCGTTAGATAACGGTCATAGATTTGGGAGTCAATCTCAAGGTCCTGAAGATTTGATTATAGGGAAGATGTTTGTATTCACAGTCGATACATGCCTCATCTTTTGTCATATTTTCTAGGTTATTAATGACCCATTTCCAAAAAGTCAATTGATACTGTTCGGAGGGCGGATATTCAAGGAAATGAGGACTTGAGAGGATGCTATCAAGGAGGAAATCGTGAATGACAGCAAAACCCAGCTGGTGGGGAAAAGTAAGACCCTTGGGAGGAGTCAACGATGCATATGCCTGCAAAATTCTGAAGAGCTCAGGCCCAAGAGACATCGTACACGTATTGCGGGCGCTTCATGTACAGATACAGTCTGGCTGGGGTCGGACCGATCTGCATTCACTTTGAACTTAGCCGGCCATAAAGTTGGGAACACGTGATCAAAACCAATAAATTTTTTCTGGGGTCGTGTTTAGCCATGTTCTCCCACTTTCGTCTTACTCCTCGATGCGCTCGAACGTGTCCACGGTCATCTGTTCATTACTATAGTCGGTGTGGTAACTCTTTGACACACTTGACACGCCGTGAATTCTCCGAACTCGCTCCCGAACCTCCCTCAGAGGATGAACTTGATGCCCAGGCTGATGCTCCAGATCCCCTCGAACAAGTGCTAGGACAAATGGAAAAGAGGGGAAAAGGAGAGACTAGACAGCCTGAGACCTACAACGAGTTTATGGAAGCCGCTGGCGAGAATTTTAGAAAGGCTGATGGACCGAATAAATGGCTGGGTGGTCGAGTAGTTGAGTTCGTCTTTCTTCAACGTGTTTCACCCACTGAAGTGATCGACTCAATACATCATTCAGCCATTTCCAATGAATCCTTCATTTAAACCCCCTCCGCCTGTTTCCGACGCCGTGCGAACCGCGATTTATAAGAGTTACATGGCTGATCCTATTGCGAACGATGTTCGTGCGTTGTCGCAGAAGCATCACCTTAGTCTGAAGCGCGTTGACGCAATACTAAGACTTAAAGGAATGGAAGCGGATTGGGTTCAGGTTAGTCTCTTGCATCAGTCTTTGATACCGCACCGCGGTTCTGTAACGATGACTTGAACGATTAGTCTTGAAGACATAGCTATATGGTTAACGGCTTTTACGCTTGACTCACTGAAACTCCTTTTTGTCTGTTGTGATAATTTCTCTTACTGACTGAACTTTTCCCGGCAGGTACTGAGTATTCTCATTCAAATGTTGACCACCCTCTCACTAATTCCCTTTCGTCAATTGATTTTCGCTTTTTAGAAGGTTAGTGGTTGTCAATTGTGTTTCTATGCTATGTATTGCCATGACGAGATATAACTTCATTCGCGAATTGGAAGACATCTGGTGCCTTACATCACCTAGATGTATGGTTATTCCCTTACAACCCCATCTGATTTTCGTCGACTTTTCTGACTTGCCTTTTCGTTACTAATTTACTTTGTTCCAGGGCATACCGCTCCAAACTGGCTTCCGTAAAGGAATGGAAATGATCCTTGGCGCTCGGCGGCAAGCTCATGAAATCATTGATGTGAGGGCGGATGCAAACGAAGCAGATATGCTCGAGCAGGACGAGAATCGTGACGCTGCTCGACAACGTTACCAACAACTGTATTGGGAGTCTGTCCCTGAGGACGGCCGAGTAAGATGTTTTGTACACTCGTAATCTTGCATTGTTGAAAGTGATTGTTAGGAACCCGTTGTTCCAGCGTCTTTGGAGCATGCTAAGGCGACAGCCAAACGATATACCAGAATGCAGGAGGCCTATAAGTCGAACCCTCAGCTTATGCCGCGTGTCAAGGATGCTACGACACAAACACCGAAAGAGAAGGTCCAGATTAGTGTGAAGCCAGGGCGGTCATCAATGAAATTTGTTGATGTTGGAGGTCACTTCATAGACATCGATGAACGTCTTAAGCGTATCTCCGAGTCGGAGCGGAGGGCCAAGATGACAGTGAGGAGGGCAGAGAGGAAGGAAGCCGACGACCCGAGGAAGAGAAACAGACATTGATTTCTATCGCTTGTCTCGTTTCGTTATCACCACAGCTTTAGCATACATAATGATTATTCGACTTGTCAAAAATGCTACGACACTCGTGACGTTACAATTCTGTCCCTGAATCCTGCACTACTACACCTGAGCGCTGAGCCCTCAATATTCAATGCTGACGTTCAGGCCGTGGCGGAAGCGAAACATCTGGTACTCTGAAGGAAAGAATGACCAAAGCATTTATTCAAACTTCAATCTAGGGGCACACAATCCATAGGTATTAAACCCAAATCGGTGACTTTGAATAGTTCATCAAGATTCTTGATTTTTTTTTCGGTTGACTTGAGACCCTAAATTCTGTGCCAGAGACACGATGGTTCACGATGCAAGCATTTTCATGAGACGACGAAAGCCAAGCGCGTGAAAGACGCCTTTGTTATTTATGATCTCCAACAGCTGGTGCACTGTCAGGGTATGGCACGGGATGAAGACAGGACGATCCTGGCGAGTGCAGCAGGAATGCATTCGATTTTGGCTTCAGGATGAGATGCAACCCAGGTCTCATGAGTTGACATCCTTTCACATCGTTTATCAATGCAAGTACTGACGAGGGATGACGCTCTTGCTCCAGATGAGGCGCTTCAAAACTGTGCAATGACTACTTATGACTTTGCAACGTCCTTGATGGTACCAAAATCGCAGACGTTGAATACATGCAATATTCCCAAGGTCATTAGAATGCAAGAAACCGGTATGTAAAGTGGACGATGTGATGCATGAACTGACTTCAACGGAGCATCGTCGTACACTAAAAGTTGGTCGCCGAGCGGATGATACTCTTTTGGTAATTCACTTTGAGATAAAGAATAACAATATGGGCCATCGAAGATCCTGTAAAGCTTGCTACCATGTCAGAGATGTGTTGTTTTGTGACATAGTGTAGACAGCAAAAGATTTTGGAGTACGACCAGAGGGTCTAGCTTTTGATCGAGAAATTCTGAAGGAAATGCCAATCTGGTATCATTTTGCTGCGGACAAAAAGATTAGGAGGCTAAACTCAGGGCGTGTGGCAGAATGTCTTAAGTCTAAGCACAACATGAGACTAGTAAAAGACGCAGAGTTGCTTGCATCCTCCCTCAATAGCCAGGACCACCGAAACACCGCAGAGTGTGAATGTCTGTCCTGTATGGAAATAGAAAACAGAACAGGTTGCCTCCATCCAAGCCTGTGTGTGTGTAGAGCCAAAGAAATGCTTAGTTTGCTACCCAACAGGTGGAACCCAACCATGGAACAACCTGATGACAGACAATTTCATAATAACGAGGAAGAAGTAAATGAAAACTGCCGCCGGTTAAACCTGCGCCTGGCGACCAGTGGCCACCTGGAAAACGTATTTAGAATATTCACGTCTGGTCCCAGAATAGATAACACATACATCCCTGAAGACCCAGGAGTCCTGCATGAACCCCGCAGAGTATGGATCCACGGATCCGTAGGAAAGAAAAAACGAGTTAGCGATAAGTGTGCACTAGGAGCAGGGGTTCTCTTCGAGGCAAGAGAAGACCTAAGCTGCGGAAGAAAATGGATTAACGTAGGCACTAACACAAACTCGAGTGCATCCCTTCTAGCTATCCTACTGGCATCTATACAGAGCGGCATAAATGCTCCACTATGGATTCTAATAAGATCCAAGGCGGTATATGAGCTACTTACGGAAGACATAGAAGATATGGAAGATAGGGACTTCCTAGGATCAAATGATGGAGGCCTCCTAAAAACATTGTTGAGCCGTCTGAGAATGCATAGAACAAATGTGTACTTGTGGAATATGTCAGAGGAACTCCCAACAGCGGAAACAGGTGTCGCATCCATCTTAGCAAACGAAGCCATAAGTGGACAGGGAGTAATGACACTACCCCCAACGCCGGTGGAATTACACCTAACGGGTATGAAATTGTCTAAAATGTCACAAGCCCTGGCATACCGGGCAATAAGAAACATGAAAGTAGTACCCCCGAGACCTAAGACAGAAAAAACACTGAAGAAAATCAGGAGAAAAGTGATGGGACTAAATGGGAAGTGCCCCTCAGAGGCACAAGTATGGATGGGCACACGGTGTAAGGACTTTTCGAAACAGATTAGGATTTTCCTATGGAAAGGCGTACATGACGCATACAAGATTGGGTCCTACTGGGATCGTCCTACCATGCCCCCTGAGCTAAGAACACGGGCCATATGTTCGCATGACAACAAGATTGAATCAATGGACCATATACTCTCCTCATGCACCTCTCCGGGTCAGGGAATCATATGGAGTCTGGCGAACACCATGTGGAAGAATAGGACCGGTGTGGACCTACCACAGCAGAATATAAGTTCAATATTAGGCAGCCCCCTGACAGAAATGGAGGGGAGAAACAGGAAAGAATCTACCGCTCTGTCCCGACTCTACAGAATCCTAGTGGTCGAATCTGCCTATCTGATCTGGGTACTCCGATGTGAGCGAGTAATCCAGAAGAACAACAGCCCTTTCCCGGAGGAAGAGATAAAGCGCAGGTGGAACAAAGTTATAGAAACTAGGGCAACATTGGACAAAAAGCTAGCCAGCCTCAAGTTCGGAAAACGTGCGATCAACATGACCCTAGTAGAGGCCACGTGGAAAAGGACAGGCCGGTCTACAGAGCTTACAATATGCAACAACGAGGCTGTTGGCGGGGTTTTAGTGGGTATTGAGCCCGACGAGAGAGGGGGGATAGGCTAGAGTAATCCCCCCTGGGTTCTGAGCCCCACACTCTGTGCGTAAATGCATTTCCTCGCGGACTATATTTTGCTGGATCTCTCACGGAAAACCTGGTTGCAAGCCCAGGTTACCAGCCCTGCGGGTGGTGAGGAGGCGACTATGGCGCCGGCCGCACCACTACACCAAACGCCACTCCAAAAAAAAAAAAAAAAAAAAAAAAAAAAAAAAAAAAAAAACAAGAACAACAACAAACCATGAGGGGCGAATCATGGTTGGAGGAATTCTGTCTCCTAGGATGCTTTTTTGCCCTGCTCTTCGTTGCATAACACTACCTCAACGTCAATCATGGTTGGAGGAATTCTGTCTCCTAGGATGCTTTTTTGCCCTGCTCTTCGTTGCATAACACTACCTCAACGTCAACGCCTCCGACGAAGCCCGTACGTCCCCGCTTCCAAACACACTGACAACAAACTCAATGTATCACCGGCCCAGGCACACCACGCGCCTCTCCTTCCATTCACACACTGCAACGAGACATACACCACGCAAGACCCCGCGTCCTGCCTCCAAGGCCCCGCAACGTTCCAAGCCGCTGTGTCTAACTTCCTCCAATGTGAGCGGTGCCCCGTGCGACCAACAATGGGCCGTACCACGCGCGGTATGAGGGGCGCCCCGCGCTGCTCAAGCTCTTCCCCTACGCCATGAAGGAGGCCGTTGGCCAGGTTGTACTCCGTCAACAAATATTCATGTCGTACACTTGACATCTGTACGTATGATCCAAGCTTGGCTGTAACGTGAAATCCAATCCGATGGGACCTCAGGTTGATGAACTGGTCTAATGTCAACGTGATTTGGCTCTTTAATTTCGCCTATTCTGACAATTCAGAGCGTGGGTTTCAAGGCTATTGCCAAGTCATTGAACGTACGTATTGGGACAATGATCGTCAGAGAAATAGATTTCTTATGGCGAGCATTGTTAAACAACCCCTAGTCAATCAATGCTTGATCTTTGCGTGACCACGTCCTTGTAGATGATAGGCCTCAATCATTACGAAACGATGGATCCAGGTGCTGATCCGTGCTGAAATAATTGATGTTCTGTCTACAACGAACAACAATATCCGCCGAGCCATGCGTGATTGTGTCGACCAAATCTCTATCATTGTGCTATGGTCAATTATGTCAATCGTGCGTTAGATTTTTTTGCTTGACGAGAACAAAATAAAGGAAAGAAACCTCAACATTTACAATCACATCGTCGCTTACAACTCCAGAATTCGTTACTATCAATTTGTTTTATTAGCACCGGGCGGAATCACAATCAAAGAACTCGCAAGAACATTGAACGCGGCATCTCACGTCATGACACCATTCAGTTCCCATAGACTTCTTCAGGCTCCTAGGCGAATTCGGCCTATTATGGATGAAATCAAAGTCAGTGCTAGACTTGGGAAATTCCTTTCCTGGCACGCCGAGCACAGATACGGCACATGGCAGCCGTTAACCTAGATGTTTTGTAAGCCGCGTCGAAGAGCGAAATAATCAGACATACGAAAAATGGGTCATGCACCTGATTAAGAAAGCTGGAGAAGACTTTCAAGTTTTAATTTAACAGGAGTGTAATGATCACCCTTTTATACGAGGACCGTTTTTAAGTATATCGAATCCAACACAGGAAGCAATTCGAATGTCAACAATAAAAAAATCCATTTGCATTAGAGATCGTCAAAAGGGTCATCGTCATCATCAACACAATCTAAATAATCCTACAGAAGCTGTGAGGTCTCAAAGAGAGATTTGAAGCAGTAAATTTACATTTATATTAACATCTGAAGCATTCACACTCATCGCCATCAACTTCTCAGTCTGTCTCTCAATTTTTTCCTCGTCGTTCGGCACTGGCTCCGACTCAGGAGGCTTCTAAGATTCATATACTAGCACCCAGAATCTTCTAATAAAGACTTGGAAGTGGACTCACAGCCAGATCAACTTTTTCTGCATTCGGACTCATCGTCATAGATATTCCGGAATTTTCCTCTTTCCGCACTGATTCCATCTCAGTAACTCCCTGGTGCCCAGACGCTAGTGTCCAGAAATTATGACATTCCTCGACATATCAACAAGCACCATCTCCCCACCCGACATCGACAAACTCCTCATATCCCACCCGCGCCTGGCTCATCTAATTCTAAACGCGTGCACGGGAGGGCTACTCAGGCCGGGGGGCCCCCGCAGGCTGTTCTTCTTCGTGGGTCCGCTGAATTTGATTGGTGGGATAAGCTTGGGAGGCGTGTTGTGTTGGCTGGCGTGAGGAGGGCTAGGGAGCGGGAGAAGGCGCTTAGGGCGTGGTGTGAGCGGGTGTCTTGCGCGTGTGGAGGGGGAGGGGGTGAGGGCAACGCCGAGGCGGAGGCAGAGGTGGAAAGGAGGGGAGGAGAGAGACGGGTGAAACGCGGAAGACGCGGGCTCGCGAGTGCGACTATCATGTTCCGTGACCACGACCACGATTCGGACCACAACCCTCCACGCACTGGACCGCCTGGAAGTGTAAAATCCGAGTACACGGGACCTCCACCGCTGAAAGTCCACGTCGTCCCCCCGCTCCCCGTTCTCAGATCCATAGCGCTGTCTCCGGCGCCGGCGCCGGCGGTGGCAGCAGCAGCGGGTATGGGTATGGGTGTGGGGATGAGCCCCGAGGCCTGCGCGGCGGCCAGAGAGGCGTTCGAGAGAGGGTGGTGTGAAGGGCTCAGGGTTCTGTGGGAGGTTCGAGCGAGGATGGGTACGACATTTTTTTGGGAGCGGGAGCGCGCAGCGGGGGGCGTGCGTGTGCGGAAAGCAAGGTTTTTGGTGTTTAGCGAGTGTGAGGGTGAGGGTGGGAAGGACGGAGAAGGGGAAGAGGGGGAGGAAGAGGAAGAGGGGTTTGAAGGGCTACGTGATGTGCAGGGAGGGGATGTGTTTGTTCGCGACTCGGATGTGCATGGGGAGGAGGGTGCATGTCCGACTCTGGATCCGCCTCCGCCTGTGCTTTGTCTTGTTGGAGATGAGCTGCTGGCTGGTGCGCATGAACCTGGGTGTGCGCATTTGGTTGGACGTGAAGCCGGTATGGAGAGGTTAGGGTAAGGTAGGGTAGATTGATGGGTGAGATGGGTGAGACGAGAGGGGGGGTATGTCACCTGGTATGACTTGATCCATGACTATCACTGCAAGTTGGGACAATCATTTTTTCTTCTAGGGAATGCAAGAAAAAATGTGTTGTGTTATTTTTCTCAGTGAACATGGCTTTTACCCAAGCAGAATGTTGGAAATGAGGCAGTGTGGTCAGATGAACCTCTCTTTAATTTTTGTTCTTTGTCATGATGCTCAGGCCGGTGTTCATGAACCTGGATGTGGGTATTTGGTTGGGACGTGAAGCGGGTATGGAGAGTTTGAGATTGGGATAGATCGACGAGTTCGATATGTCACCAGATAACCTGAACTCTGGATGGTTAACAGAACTGGTATTGCTTAATCCACGACCATCACTGCAAGTTGGGACAATCATTTTTTCCTTTGGAAAAGAAATGTGTTGTGCTATTTTCAGTGCACATATTTCTCCTGTGAACATGGCTTTTACCCAAGCAGAATGTTGAAAAAGAGGCAGTGTGGTCAGATTAACGTCTCTTTAGATTTTGTCCCCCCCGGAATCTATAGCTATAGCTCCCAAATGAAGATCCGAGCCATGACTGGTGTCTAGACGAGTGTCTATACAAGGCACTGGTGGTCAAAGTGTGGTCTCTTTCACTGGAAAAGAAAAGAAAAAGGGGGGGGAAGATGTCATCCCATCTCCTTGTCAACATTCTGCCTTGGAAAAAGCAATTTCCCACTACATAAATGATGAAGCCCTTTCTTACTCAGAAACCATGTGCACTAAAAATGGCACAGCACGTTTCTTCTCCCAATTTTCTGAGGGAGGAAAAACATTGACCATTGACCATTTGCAGTATATACCTGTGGGGACAGCGTCTGTGACGGTGTTACCACAAGATAAGAGATTCTTCACACAATCGATAGAACCAGGTTAAGTCCTGATAATTGGGAAGAAGCTACTGTACTCTAACTTATATAGTCCCGGCAACTAGAGTACCCGGTAGCGACTGTAATCACAAGATATAGCTACATATAACGAAGGTAAGGGTCAATATGAAGGGTAACAAAATGGGTCACGGCCGTTACAATATTTCAAGATGTTGTTTGGACATCCAGCATTCAAAGCGACGTGTAGTACCGAAGAGCTGTGTGATTATCTTAAACGGTCCAAGTTCTTTCTTTTTCCTTTTTCTTTTCTTTGTAAGAAGGCTGATGTGACAATAGCTATGTGTTCAATCGCCTGAGCACTAGTTATGTTGCCAATTCCATCAAGTCTAGTCGTAGTATTCCCTGGACAGTCACACTTCATCAAATCTGTACTTTGTGGACAGTCAGGTGTATTACTATTTTTCAATCAATGCACTTCTTGTCAAAGGCATGTCGCATTGATCTTACTATGTCATTTTAGGATTCTGACTCGGATGTACAGTGCATGATATTGCATTTTGAAGAGCGTTGTCATCTTGAATCCGAGTCAAGCTGCTGCATGAATATCTACTCGAGCGCAATCGCACATGCACTCAACTTCTTACCTCAAGGATGATGTTGCAAGGTTGATGCCTGTTCTCCTGAAGCCTGCAGACTAGGGATGGCAATTTTACGTTCCTGACATCAGTTGCTTGGATTGTCGTTTGAAAGCCCGGTGATGACGCCAACTGTGGTTGGGTGCGCTGGACGTATACGCAGTACAACGCCATCTCTAGTGCTTGGCGTGCGTAGTTGTGAGGAGTCCTGACAGGGTCCCGGTGTGCTCGAGTGGAGGTAGTAAAACAATGCGCTAGCTTATAGCGCTTTGGGGGCTACCTGGCAGATGGTAAGCGTCGTAGTTTAGGCAAAGATATTGGAGAAAAGACGAATAGCGCAGCGTATTGTGCCTGTAGGTGGCACCGTAAACAATGAAGACGAGATGGACGAAGCTAGCGCCCGACTTAGTGAAGAAGTCGAAGAAAGCTAGCACGAGTTGAACGCTAAGTGTAACTATGTGTTCGAGGGGTTACAATTCGTTGTTATATACATGTAAAGTAGCTATTTTATATACTATGCGCTACCGTGTTTGTCCAGATACAAGTCCACCTGCGGCGCTACCTCCTAGCGCCTCTCCTCGTGGTTTCCTCTAACGGCAACCTGTCAACGGCAACCTTTTGCACGTGGATGACAGCGACCAACAGCGTTCTGACCCACGGCGACCAGCGGCGACTCTATATTGGCTTAGAATTGCATGAGTCTGCTCACTTTTATTCTAACTCCAATTGGCCAGGCTGTTTCGGGGTATGGTCGGAAAATCCTTGACAGACGCCATGAGCGCTAGTGTCAGCGCTACTCATTGTATTAGTTCCTGACAGGTCCAGATGTCGGATTTAAGTATATCCAGTGCCGCCGTCATTGATCCTTTTAGACTTCTGATTGAAGTGCCTCGTCAAATGGCAGCGCCTGTTGCTGACTCTTTCTGGAAGTGATCGGGGTTTAGTTAGAGTCCTCTCCTGCCGTCGTGTTAGCGCTATACGTTATGGGCCTCCTTCGTCCTTGGGATAGGTGAATGGAGTGTGCTGAAAGCTGGGTAGCTAGTGGTTAGGATAAATGTCTAGATCCTGTAGTCAGTTGCCAGAGCTAGAGCTGCTCTATATTCCCAACTGGTCGCTAGAGCCTTCAGTACGTCAAGTGTTGGTTGGCCTATAATGTCCCTTGATGCGCTCAGTCCAAGTAGAAGCCTATCATCTCCTCCCAACTGAAGTCAAGTGTTGGTTGGCCTATAATGTCCCTTGATGCGCTCAGTCCAAGTAGAAGCCTATCATCTCCTCCCAACTGAAAAATTGACTGTCCTCAGTCAAACGCCATTATTAATTTGACTGCGCTACGGTCCGTATGATGCCGCCGGCGCCTTATAAAAATTGTTTTCAGGACTTCATCTTCTCATGTTTTCCTTCCCATCTTTCCAACATGTCCACTCCTTTCGATGCCTCTGCTCTTCGCAATTTCCTGGCTAAGGCCTCCTATCTATTTGATCGCGCTAAGTCTGTCGGTCCCGCCAATGCGCCACAAACCATCCCTGGCATTATGCAACTTTATAGGCGCTGGCTCGTGGTCCGCAGCTCTGACAGTTCCTGGGCACTGGGCATCGAGGTTCATGAATGGTGCATGGCTCGGTACCGTGAATATGAGGGTGCCGATTGGTTACTACCCTTCGTGGACTTGTTCGTAAGTTTTTAGGTTTGATTTTTGGGTTTGTGGCGCTAAGGTTCAGCGCCCATACTAGGCTCCTTCTTTATCCGACGAGATTGATGCCCTGTTGGCTAGTACCGAGGTTGGCGAAGTGAGTTCCCTCCTCTTCTTCCTCATATTTTCCATGTTAACCCTGAGTAGTTGGTTGCTATGTCGCCCCCCGTCGCCAGTCTTCCTAGTGCCCCGTCGGCTTCTACCGTTCCTTCTGCTCCGGCCGCTCCTCCTGTTGTTCCTGTCTCTGTTCTACCTCCTCCCATTCTTGGTAGTCCTTTTCGTGGCGATGTTTCTCCCGCTCGTACTGCACCCATCGTCGCTTCTCCCACTCGGCCTGTGCCTCCTCATTCGGCCATCAAACGGATTGCCGTTACCGCCAGTGAACCCCGGCCTGGACCTACTCGTACTATTTCTCGCCTTCCCCCCCATAACTTCGCCGTGGTTATTGAACGCGCGCCCCCTGCTCTCGCTAGCCCTCCTAAACGTACCGTGCATCCTTGTTTTCTTGCCTCTAGTTCTTCTACTAACTTTGCTTCTCAGGTCAATCTCCCTGCTCGCGTTGCCCCTTTATATGTCATACGTGTTTCCTTTTTAAGATCGCTTATTTCTAGCGCCTGATAGAGCCCTCCTTAGGCGCCCAACCAGACTATGTTTACCGATGCGGAGCTTCGTGATCTGTTGCGCCTTCATCGCGACACTACCGTTATTGATACCGGCCTCCTGGCTGGTGTTCAAGTACTCGGCGCTAAGAAGAAGATTACAGTGGCCCCCGTGGAGCGCCGCGCTTTTAGGGCGAAGATTGGTGCGGTAAGTGCTTGTTTGTCCCTGAAAGGTTGATAACATCGCTAACTTCTTTCCCAGTGCGATAAATGCTGGTCTGAAAACGATCCCGAGGGTTGCTGGTTTCCTACCGCCTCTCTTCCCTGCTACCGCTGCGATGCGTTGAAACGGGGCTGTGCCTTCAATGGGATTCGTACTCGCGAACGTGGTAGGGACGCTATCATGCAACGCAATTACGAGCACGCCGTCCTAGTTCGTAACGCCCATGCCTTTGTGCTGCAGCAACGCGATCTGGCCGCTACTCGCCAGCCCACTGTGATGCCGTCCTAGTTCGTAACGCCCGTGCCTTTGTGCTGCAGCAACGCGATCTGGCCGCTACTCGCCAGCCCACTGTGATTAGCGCTGCAAGCCTAGCGCTTCCCACCATCCAAGATGGTACCACCGTTGCGGCCCCCTTTGCCTGCTCTCCCCGTTATCCCGTCCCTTTGAAACGTAAGCCTATTGTCGCCTCTCCTAGCAAGAGTCCCGGTAAGCACCGGGAGCTAGCGCCTGCTACTCCTGTGGTCTTGTCTTCTACCGAGTCCTCTACTGATGAAGGCGAGGATACCGAGAGAGATGCTGAGGGCGAGGACAACGATGAGGCGGGGCCTGTAGTCGACACCGATGCGCTATTGGCGGTACGCGCTCTTCTGCTTCGCATTACTCCCCCTATCGCCGCTAACCCTTATCAGAGTGGCCCCAGTGATAATTGGTGCGTAGTGTTCGTGTTTTCCTGTTTAGGTTGCGCTAACCTCTTTGTCGCCAGGTCCCCTACTCTTTTGCTTCCGGTCGTTGTGGATATCCCTCCCGCTGAAGATGTCGTGATGTCTGTTGCTGGCGCTACTCCTGCTCCTGAGCCTGTCACGGCTAGCGCCTCCCCCGTCGCCCTTCCTATTACACCATCTCTTACCTCTCCTCGTAGCCTCTCCTCTTTCCCCAGTACTCGTGAGTCCTCTACCGCGCCTGAGTCCAAAGGGACCTTAGTAGCTCAGGGCGAGCGCCGCCGCCGCTGGAGGTATTTGCCTTCCTATGGCATCCGCCTTTCTTCCGCTAGGGCCATGTTCCCAGGCGATGAGCGCCATGAATGGACCCCCCGTGCTCCCATAACCGTTCGAGTAAGTCTGCATTTCCTAGTTAGTTCACCTTTTCGCTGACCTCTGCTAAGTTCGATCCTTTTTGGACTCCTCCCCCCGCCATGCGTGTTTCCGGCGACGCCTATCCTTGGCTTGGGGATGAGTTCTCTTATCCTGTCACTCCCCTTTGTTCTGCCGCCGATCTCCATCAACAACTCCGCCAGGTCGAGGACGCGACCGATGTCATCGGTAGCGAACTCGCCCTTCTCCGTCCTCGTGTCTCCACCTTAGCGCACCGTGAGCTCCTCCTGCTTGAGCTCCATGACGACATCACTGATGCGCTTGAGTGGCAAGCGAGTAACGCCATCCAAGATGGGGACTTGCTTCTATTGGGTGATCCTGCTCCCTCCACGCAGGTGCGCTATTGCCTTTTTCGCCCTCCTTCTCTTCTGATAGTTTCCACATCAAGCAAATCGCGACCAAGGAAACGAAAGAACGTCTTGAGCTGCTGGAGGAGAGTCACTACCTGGTTTGTCATTTTATTACCTCTTTTCTTCCTTCTAACGTGTCACTTCGCTAGGCGCCTTGCTCATCTACCGGTGGCCGGCTTTTTCGTGGTCCTGCTGAAGGCTGGAGGCCTCCCAGGCCTCTCCTTCTGCCCGGGCCTTGATGCTCGTCCATTTCCCATGTTGTTTATGTAAGTTGGCTCCTTCTTTTCCGTGGCGCCACCGGGCTGACAGATTTTGGCTAGTTTTTTTTTTTTTTTTTTTTTTTTGGTGTAGCGTTTGGTTTGGTAACGTGACCGACACTAATGTCGTCTCCACGCTACCCGCTGTTGTCACGGGGAGTTAAAACCCCGCTCAGAATCGATTGTACACCCCCAGGGAAATGCTTTACGCACGACGTGTGGGGCTCTGAGTCCCCCCTGCCCGTGGCCTCAGAATCGATTGTACACCCCCAGGGAAATGCTTTACGCACGACGTGTGGGGCTCTGAGTCCCCCCTGCCCGTGGCCTCACCCCTTTTCCACCTTCCCCTTACCCTACTCCCTCGTCCTCACCTCTCTGGCCACGGGAGGGTTCTATACCCACTAAAACCCCGGTAATCTCTGTCCAGTCCTCCGGGAGTTTGTCCTCATTTTTCAGAAGGCCCTCCCAGGTCAATAAAACTATTTTTTTACAGGTTGCTTTTTTCCTGTACTTAGGGCTTGTTAAGCTTTGATCTAATGATATTCTTTCGTTTATGCATTTCTCCCATCTCTTGAGTATCTCCGCCGTCGAGAATGGAAGGTTTTCATTCGCGATTACTCTTTCGCATCTCAGCTTCCAGATCAGATGGGCGGATTCTATCATCAGAATTCAGTATAGCCTGGCCTTCCCAGTGATTGCTTTCCCATGGTTGTCATGGAAGACGGCAAGGGGAGCCGCCAGGATGGTTCCCAGCACTGGTTTATACCATTCGCCGTTAAACTTCCTTTCCCAGAGTGCTTCGGTCCTTGACCATACTTCCTTCTGGCCTGGTGAATCACACTCCGTTAGGATATGTCCCATTGTTTCTAAAGTGTGGCAATGGGCGCACTCAGCCCTTCCTTGCTGTTCCTCACTAAAGGAGGGTCTTAGCCATTTCGACCCCACCATGTAAGCATCGTGGGCTGTCATCCAGAGGAAGTACCTAGCCTGTCTCGAGAAATCCTTATGTCTGATCTTCATCCAAAACTTTTCGCTCATCGGGCACGCGCTGAAAATCTCCTCTGCACAGTCCTTCATGTGCAGCAGGGTTGACTCTGTGCGTGAGCGCGTGATGCCCTTGGATTCTCTTATTTTTGCGTTTATTGCTTTGTAGGCTCGGGACTGGGTCATTTTACTCAGTTTGGCTCCTGACACCTGGAGACGTGGGTCCAGCAACAAATCTATGGCTGATTCGGGGGTGTCTAATGCTTCTCTCGCAAGATTATCAGCCCCGTCATTCCTTTCGTGCCCACTGTGGCCCTTTACCCACTTCAACTTGGTTTCGGTATGCCTCCTCCGGGCTCTTTCTACCGCTAGTCTTATCAGGGCAGGGTTTGCCGTGTTAAGGTAGCCCTCATCCTCGTTTTTAATCAGGTGTTTGGTGACCGCATTTATGACATATCGGGAGTCTAGTTCGACGTAGAGGTTCCCGTCTAGTGGGGCGTGTTCGACGGCTTCTTTAAATGCTAGGAGCTCGCCTGTCTGGTTTGACTGGGTCATGCACTCTGGCACACGTACACTGATGTTTCCTTCGTCATCAGCACCGTAGAATACCCCTGCCCCCGCCCGTGCGCTTTCTGTCCCATTGTCAGTGCAGGAACCGTCTGTCGCTAGTAAATAGTTGGCACGGGCTTCCTGTGGGGGGCCCAGCTGAGGTAGGTCGTTGCCGGTGTTCCCAGCCGTGAAGATCCTGACAGGGGACCTAGGGTTATCAACCTTTTCCGGAAGGTTAACCACCCATCTTCACTCCGATCTTCATCCTCGTCTCCTTCCTCTTGGTGGGGCGTGTCAGGGATGGGACTCCTGGGGTCCCATTTCGGGGGGAGAGTATCCAGGAGCGCCTTTGCTCTCGTTGCGCAGCTGTGGGGCGTCATGCACCCGTACAGCTCCTCCCACTCGTTGCATCCGGTGCACTCACATTCGTCCAATGGGCGATGCAGGGGGTTAGTTAGGAGCTCGGCAGCCTTCTCTGCCTCACCCACTGTGCAGACTTTGTGTTGGTCTCTAAGGCAAATGCTCGGGGCCTTGTTCAGGTAACGAATCTTTTTGTTGGCGTTGCTGTGGTACCATATCGGTCTCTCTCTTAGGACATTCTTTTCGAAGGCGATGCCCTCGGGGCGAACACCATAGGTTTTTGCCACCCTCAGTAGGTCCAGAATGTTGCCGCTTGATCCCGCTTTCCTGCTGTAATACGGTTTCCAGAATTGGAGGAACACATTTATTCTCACAGTGGGGCTTGTGTTTTGCTCAGTTTGGGGGACGTTACGGGCCAGGAGGGCGTCGGCAATGTACGCCCAGGCTGGGCGGTTGGGGCCCAGGCTCAGGTATTGCTTGAGCCACATCACTGCTATCGCTTCATTCCTAGCCTTTATGTTCAGTAGGGCACGTCCTCCCTCCTTTATTGGAGCGCAGATTGTGAGCTCGTTCACTGGGCTCCTTTTCTCGTCCCAGACAAACAGCCGGACTATCCTGGCCAGCTTTTTCTCTACTTCCTTTGGCATGCCCTGTACTTGTGTTAGGTATTGGGTCATTCCCCCTACTACCATCTGGACTATTAGCCTCCTCCCTTCCAGGGATGGGTGGCTCTTTTCCCATTGCTCTAGGTTTCTTGTTATTCTTCCAAGCACGGCATTCCACGGTGCCGACGCTTCGTAGTTGTACCCATACCAGGCGCCTAGAATTCTCACCAATTCCCCATCCTTCACTATATGAATGTTTTCCGGAATCGGGCTCTGGTCCGCTCTAACTTTGCGTGACTCCTGGGTTCTTTTCCTGAAGGCTTTCGTACCTATTGGTATAATCTCCGTCTTTGCTATATTGAATTTCGCTGTTGACGCTATACACCAGGAGTCCAGGATATACTGAAGGGATTCTAGATCGTCTCCCTCAGAGAGGAAGATGGTTGTGTCATCTGCGAAGAGGGAGGCGATCAGCCTCTCACTCTTTCCGGGGATCTTAAAGCCCTCTAGGTTAGAGCAGCATATCGACGCAGCCAGGGGCTCTATTGCCAGGTCGAATAGGAGGCAGGAGAGGGGGTCCCCTTGCCTTACGCCCCTCGTGACTTTCCACGGCGAGCTCAGGTGTCCGTTTATCATCACCCTCGATTCCGCGTTTTCGTAGAGGGATCTTATGATTCCTATGAATGAGGCTGGGATCTCAAACTTTTCCAGGGTGTTCCATAGGTATGTGTGGTCAATTTTATCGTAAGCCTTCTCCTGGTCAAGGGCCACTATGAGGCCGTTTTGGCTAGACGTCTCGGCGTACTCCATCATCAATCTAATTAGCTTAGTTTGATCAGAGATACGCCTTCCGGGGATGAAGCCTGCTTGATTCTCATGGACCAGGTCTGTAGCCATCAAGGCAAGGCGGTCAGCGAGAACCTTAGTTAGCAGCTTGTAATCCACATTCAGGCATGTTATCGGCCTATAATTGGCGATATCCATTCTCTCATTCTTCTTATATAGCGGACACATCCATCCTTCCGCAAAGCCAGTAGAGGCGTCCACCCCAAACTTCTGGATATCCCTGAAAACCTCCGTTAACAGGCCTACTATATCGAAAGATGGCTTGTTCACTGTCGAGTCTTCGGTGTGCTTTGCGTGCAGGGATTTTATCAGCTCATAGGTTACTCCGTCTAGGCCTGCTGCCGAGTTGTTGTCTGAGTTGGACAGGGCTTTTATGACCTCCTTCTTAGTTATTTGCGCCTCCAGGAGGTCTTTTTGCGAACCTGAGGTCTTGGTCTTTACGCAGCCCAGGACCTGGGCTATTTTCTGCTGGCGGAGCGTCTCATCCGTGTCCGGTTTTTCCAGTTGGATTTTGTCATGGTAGTTTCTGGCCAGTTTGGCCATCTTCCTCGAGTTTTTTTCATAGTCTGGGCTTGTAGTCACCCCCCGGTCCGGGTCGTTTGGCTTCTTCAGAGCGTAGATCATGTCTTGTGGTTTTGCCTCTCTGTTTGACTGTGTCCAATAGCGGCATATCATTTCACCCTCCAGGCGATTTTTTATTTTGGCTTGGGTTCTGGTAAAGCGATGCTTTTTTTCCTCCAGAGAACGTATCTCGGATTTCATTTTCGCTGTCATTGCTGAGGCCTCGCCTTCACTCAGTCTCGTGGTGGCCAGTTCATCCCGCATCATTAGCTTCATTTCTTTGAGTTGTCTCTCAAAGCGAGGGGAGATTTGTTTTTCTCGGTTTTGGGCTTCTCTTATCACAGCCTGTTTCCACCGAGCGAAGATCATTTGTGGGTTCTCTTCCCTGGTCCTGACGTTCAACCGGTCTTTGACCCTGCTCAGGGCAGCTCTTCCGGTGTCGTGCACAAATTGTTTAAACTTTTTGTCTCTCACAATGTGGGTCGGTATCGCCCATCTCCCTTTTCCTAACAATGGGGCGTTCTCATGCGCTACTTGGACCGAGACTAGGTCGTGGTCTGACCCCGGGATTCCGTGAGTTTCGATTTTCCACTCCCTTGCCGTCCTAAACACGTCTTCCGATACATAGATCCTGTCAAGGCGGGATTGGGCGTTCGTTGCTTCCTGCAGGAAGGTGAAGCTTTTCCTGTTCGGGAACGTTCTGCGCCAGCCGTCTGATAGCCCTAGGGATTGCTTTAAGTTCCATAGGGCTTCGGTTGCGCTAGTCGGGTCTTTCCTCGACGGGAGGCGGTCCAGGGCTTCCTCGACCATGTTAAAGTCCCCCAGGGCGACGTCCACTTTGAGTCCTGGTCTAGCCTCCAGGTAGTCTCGTATTTTATTCCAGAAGGCAGTGTTCTCGTCGGCATTGGTTGCAGTAACGTTGGGCGCATAGACAGCTAGTAAGGAGATTTTTTCGTCCTTGTGCCAAGTTGTCGTAAGTAGGGCTGCCCTTCCCGGAACTATCTCCGACAGGTTCACGTTCTCTACGTTAACTAGGCTCCTGTTCATTACGAAGGCTACACCCCCTCTCCTCGTGGGTTGCTTCAGGGGCTCCGAGATCACAATCTTCAGTCTCTTTTCGAAGAGGCCTTCTATTCCGGCTCTCCTCTCCTCGGTCAGGTGGGTTTTCTGAACTGCCAGGATACCTATTCTCTTGTCTCGCACGAGTTGATTTATGTGGTTCCACTTTGTGGAGTTACCACTAGGTTCCATGTAGCCCCTTATATTCATTGATGCAATTCGTATCGAAGCTTTTGTATTTAAACGACACGCCTGCGCTGCTCTGGTGCGTGTTCGTTCCCCAGGGGTGCGTGATGGGCCGCCTTGGGTGAGGGGGGGCTGAGTGCCCCTGCCACGCTCCGCTGTCTGCTCTGGAGGGAGGTGCTCGCTCCTGTTTGCCGTGCTCTGGGTTTGTGTGAGCTGGCTCCCTTCGCCATGCCAGTGGCGTATGGGGAGTTGTGGTGGGCCGTCTGCCCCCACTGTGCAGGGCCTCTGTTCGTTGCCCGTTGAGTCGGTAGTCCTCCAGGCGTCGCGGGGCTCACTTCGGCACCGCTGCACCTGTCCGCCACCTAACTCCGCCCCTCTTTCCTCGGGGGGGTCACCGGCGGGTGAGGCTCCCCCCCCTCTTGACGGGCCGAGGCTCAAGCCTGATACCGTGGAACCTAGATGAGTATGAGTTGTTGTCAGTGAATGAATGTTCGTCGCAGATTTGATTGGGGTGTCCCCAGGTAGGGCTTGCAAGGCCCTACCTGGGTTTTGATGGTCCCTCTCAGACAGGGCTCCCGGATGGGTGGGGGGGTGTCCTTGAGGGTTTACCTTACGGACTGGCTCCACCAACAGCCAGGAAAATATGTCCTCACCTTCCGCTCCAACCTGCCTCCTTATAGCATCAGGTGTTGCGGAGAGCACCACTTGGCTAGCGGTCCACTCCGTCTTGCGGGCCCAACCCCGCTCCCTGTCCGGGAACACATTTTACTGACCCGTGCTCAATTCCAAGGTACAACACTCATTCCCTTTTTGAGACGTTAGACTCATGATTTAGCTATGTACTAGGCACGATACGATACATGGGTCCAGCCCCCCTGGGCCGTATAGCCGTCGTCAGATCCTCTGCCATGGCCCCTGCCTCTGCCTCCCCTTGTCGACGAGCCCCTTCCACAGAATGCTCGGGTGTCCGGGGAGTTTGTGTTGGGGGAGGTGATGTGGCTTCTTGCCCTGGCTGTGGTGCTCGGCTTGGGGCCGGCCCAGTCAAGAGTGGTAGGCAACGGGCATGCGTGCGCTGGGTGTGTGTCGGCCTTGCACCACACGCATTCCACCAGTCGCTTTCCTACCTCCAGTAGGTGTGTGTTGAGCCAGTATTTGGGAGCTCGAATGGCATCGATCACGGCCTTGTGTAGTTCCACGTTTGTGGTGAGGAGCTTGCCTGTGAGTTGCCAGATTGGGGCCGGGTCACCCCTTGCATCGTTTGACTCAATGAATTTCAGATCGAAAGTTTCAGTGGCCCACAGGGTCCTCTCGTCAGTCGTCCCTAGAACGTTACTCTCCGAGAGGGCCGCGTTTGCCGCCGCCTGGAACCTTGTGTTGAACCACAGGACAGATTTGATGGCGCCCAGTGCTTGTTCTTTCACACTGTTGCCTGGTTTGACCGCGTCGCCCAAAATGTTCATTATGACCCAGGATCAAAGGGATTTATCGAAGGGGACCACACTGAAGGTTATCAACTTGTCGATGGCGAACGTTTGTTGCCAGAGCAGGTATTCTTTGAGGTCTGCGGCAAAGCCTGACAGGAGGAGCGTCCAGGGGGTTTGGAAATCGCTTTTGCCTCTAGGCTTGGCCCTCCACCTCGCTTTTGCAAGCTGGAGCGTAGCGGGGGAGGTCTGGATGCCGAGGGATATGATGAAGTTGAGAATGTGGATGTTAATTGAGGGCGAATCCGCGTATAGCTTGGTCCCAGCCCCAAAGGGCAAGACAGCTAGGAAGTTTTCCGGATTATCCTCGACCTGTTGGAGGAGGGCTTCGTCGAGGTTCGCGACTAGTCTCTCGTAAGGGATGACGAGTTTTGGGTAGACTGCCTGAGTGAAGGTTTGTGCGTTGGCTGCCGGGGGGACATCCGGGGTGGCACCCATTTGGGTGGAGTGGGTGTTGGGGTTCTCCTCGGTACACTTAGGGAGGTTTGTCATATCTGCTGCGTTGGGCCAGAGGAACGGGGTGCCTCTCCTTGGTAAAGTGCGGGTCGGGCGAGAGTCCCTCTCGTTGATTGTTTCCTCCGTGGGGGAGGAATGTCTCTCGTCGTGTGTGCACTGTCGCTTGGCGGGGTGCACTTCCATTTTGGATGGCGCTAGAGGTGGGACTGAAGCCAGGGCCCGGGCCCTGTTGGGTTTATAGGGGTTTTGCCCGAGACGGGACGGACCGGGAGGTGGGAAATTTTCCCGAATAGACTGCCCTCTGGCGTGATCCTGTAGGGTGGGAGGTAGGGTTGGTGGCAGAGGTAATGTTTGACACAGTGGTCTTGTATGGAGCAGATGTCCATACTCTATTACTATAGCATACAATGGTCTCCCTTCAGTAGCTAGTTTCCCCGAGACAAGATTCTCAATATGGGGGTGCCGTCTGCACTTGCGATACTAAGTACGCTGGGTGATGCCGTCTGCATTCCTGGTTAACTCTACCCATCGAAATGTAGAGGCGTCTATTGGCTTCCCCATTGTGGGTACTGGTCCCTTGAGCCACGGAGAGGCTAGACGCCGGATCACCATAGGGATGATGGTGGTCCTTGATCAAGAGGATTTTGGCTAGTTGATTTCTTTTTGTCGTAGTTATATGAAATGCATCGCTGTCTCCCCCCCCCTCATGATTGTTTTGCGCACGTAAGAGTTCCCAAGTATCTGCGACCCTGCAAGCAGCTTGAGGTATTTTATGGGTTCTGGCGCTGTTAACCCGGTTAGTAAGAGTTCCCAAGTATCTGCGACCCTGCAAGCAGCTTGAGGTATTTTATGGGTTCTGGCGCTGTTAACCCGGTTAGTATCATATCATGCCAGAACCTTCCCTCCTTCTTGATGACCCCGTACTTATTCACCGGCCCCTCATCCTAGATCGCCTCGAGCACTTTCTTGCGTTAATGCCTGACGGCGGCTTTCCACAGGAGAACAGTAACATATTGACCCTTGTGCGCCGGTACTGGATCCTGCTAGCGGCCTCCGCCGAATGGGAGATAGATACAGACCCGGCCTTAGTCACCGTAAACCTTTTATTAGCGCATGCTTTAGGTAATACTTATGCGGGTCGTAGAAGCAGACCATTACTGGTACCGCTTTGAGTCTTCATAGTCTCCCCCGCGAGACCAGGGGTTTGGTTAGTGCCTATACCCCTTTTTTGCCTGGCTTTGGTTAGCTAACTCCCTGCCTTTTTCTAGAGCCTTTCCTGGCTCCCCCTTCCAGTTCTTGTTAACCTTAATGCTAGTAGAGCCGTGCTCAACCGCGTGGTCGTTCCTTTCACAGCTTTAGAGTGTCGCTTGGACGAGGTCGGGTGGTACTCGTCTCCTACTCGTTCTGCCGCTCCCCCGGGACCTTCCCGTGCTCCGCCTACAATCGCTCTCCCCGTGCCTTCTCCTCACGCTCCCGCGCCTCCTTCTTCAGTCGCTCCTCCCACGCTGCCTAACGCTGCCATATGTCCCCCTTCTGGTGCTCCTCCCGCCTATAGGCGACACAAGAAGCGAGTCAAGGGCCCTCGTCGGCGGTCTTCGTTGTTGTCTTAGTCAAGTATAGTTTGGTAGTGCCGCATGTATTAGTATCGCCAATTTATGCACCCCTTTTGTAGTTACTGGCACATGCTTTAAGTCCGTAGCAGGGGGCGCTAACCGCTGGCGCCCCATTTCCTGTGGTCTTTTATTGTTCCTCTTCGTCATCTGGAGTGATCTCGTCATCGTCCACCAACTCAGTCTCTTCAAGCTCTCGCAGTTTGGCCGTGTCAATGTCTAGCGCCGGCAAAGGTAGTGGAATGTGTTCACGTGCTAAGTAGGGAATGAGTCGAAACGCCGCTACCGGTCGATGCAAAACCGAGCCGTCCAACTCACAGAGTACGTAGGCTCCTCCCCTATTGTGGAAAACTACTATGAGGGGCCCTAGGTATCGAGGTCGCATCTTTTTGTTATGGGTTACTTCGATTTTCGAGTTGCGCATTAGCACTAAGGCGCCAGCTGTAAAGTTGTAGTCTCGGATAGTAGCACTATGCTCGCTTTCAAATCGTAATGCGGCCTGTCGTCTAGCTTGAAATACCACCTCGTGTAGGCGTGGATAGTAGCGCTATGCTCGCTTTCAAATCGTAATGCGGCCTGTCGTCTAGCTTGAAATACCACCTCGTGTAGGCGCTCTAGATCCTCCATGCGTCGTTGTAAGTCAATGGCGTGCCTAGCGATAAGGTCGGTAGAGGACAGGATTGAGTTAGGTGGGGGTTGTAGGTATGTTGCCTCCACAACGTCTGCTGGAAGCAGGGGATGGGTGCCAGTCGCCGCGTAGTAGGGAGAGCAGCCCATCCTCTTCTGTACGGTAACTCGTTCGGACCAAAAGACCGAATAAGTTGCTTCACTCCAGCGACTTTCGTCGCCGTCTACCGCCTTAAATAGCGCCTGTCGTACGTCAAAATGCGGCCTTTCCACTATACCGTTAGCGTGTTTATTGTATCCTGAGATTCGAATATGCTGTATGTTGTATCTCTTAGCAAGGTAGGTAAGCGCCTTAACTATTGGCGCTCCGTTGTCTGTAACAATCTTGTGAAGGGCTCCCCATCTGCAAATAACATTTTCGAAGAGCCACTTAGCTATAGCGTCGGTATTTTCTCGCTGGAGCATACGAAACTCCGGCCAATGTACCAAAGAACACCTTCTCTGGATAATGTACTTGTAGCGTCCCGACTTGGGCATGTGCATAGTGTCGATGTATATCTTTCCGAATAAGGGTGCTGGAGTCGCTACAGTTGGGGGAATAAGGACTTGGCGCGTCTGTTGGATTTGGCAGAGATGACAAGTGCGAATATACCATGCGATATCGGCGCTAACTTGAGGCCACCAAAAACCGTCTGTTGGATTTGGCAGAGATGACAAGTGCGAATATACCATGCGATATCGGCGCTAACTTGAGGCCACCAAAAACGTTCCAATAAATTCGCCTGCATCGTGTAGAGTCCTCGATGTCCCAGGTCATCATGCATAGCACGTAAAATCCTAACACGGCCCTCTGGTTTGATTACTAATTTGTGAGCGCCAGACCTGTTTCGTCACCAAAGCCGGTTTTCAACCATAAAGAAAGTCGTTGCATATCGAATGAAGGTGGCGTATTCCGTATCCGTAAGGTCTGATGGTCTGCGCAAATCCCGTAACTATTTCCTAACCTGATCAACTTGTTGGTCTTCTAACTTAGCCTTGGCGCTATGAGGTACCGCCGAATATGGAAGGTTGCGACTGTCTTCCCGTAAGGGTCTTGGTTCCTCGACTATCTTTAGATCATTATATGGCTTAGCGACGTTATAGATACTGGCCGTGTAAAAAGTCGATGGAGCCTGATACGGCTTAGGCTGATACGGGATGATAGGGTGCAGCCAGGTCGAGACAGGTTGGTCTTCACGAAGGGCCGAAATAGGCAATTGAATAATATGTATGAAACCGTGCAACCGGTCAATCCAGTCGTCAAATACGTCATTATCGCTTTCGTCTAGCGCTTCGTCCTCCGGCTGCCTAGGTCGCCTAGATAGTCCATCAGGTCCATGAAACGCACTCTTGACGTGCACGAGCTCGAAGTGGAACATTAGTATCGCTACTACCCAGCGATTCATGCTAGCCGAAGGTCGAATGTCTGGATTCTGGAGCATTCCTTTGATGTAGCGTGCGTCAACTTCGACAATCAGGTTTCGAACCCCAATAAGATACATGTGTAGCGCCTGAAATGCTCGAAACAATCCGTATAATTCCAGTTTGGGCTGACTATAGCGTGACTCGCTGTCATTAAGGGTAATTGATCCAAAGCAATTGTAGCGTCTGATTTTTCGATTCGCTGATAGGACCCCATACAGGATCAGCGCATCAACGGCAGGCGACGGCAGGCTCGGCACCGGCTCCGGAAATCTTGCCGCACTTGTTCCAAACTTAGCGCACGCGTTCTACCTATTTTAAGCCATTTCCGATGGCCAGACACAGCAAGAAGCAGATCCAATCAGTGATAGCGCCGATCGGCAGACAGAATGACAACTGACAGATGGCATCAGTCACTGACGACAGCGCTTAGCGAGAAGCCTGATGATCTATCAAGAACTGATGGACAGCTTGGCGTTTGACCTTGGCGTCGGACACCGCTTAGCGTCTCGATTTGGCGCCTAACGTCGCTTAGGTGCTCTGACAGACAGAAGGGTGATGGAGTGATGGTTTAGCTTCGTGATCTGTCGCCTGGCGTCGCTAAGGCTCTTGAATGGACGGTAGGGATCTGAAACCGTTGGAGCTACCCCTATAAAATTTTCCAGTTTACCGCACTTTGGCGATGGTTGGTCACTGGCGACGGCGAACTCATTGTAGTATAAAAGTACTTACCGACTTGTACATAGAAAAAAACAATCGAACAATAGACCAGAGTTCACTACTCCCCTTTCCTCAGTCTCTGGGACCTGCCCGGGACTCCTCACATCACTTATAGCGCGCCCAACGCAAACTCTTGGTACGGTAACACTATTGTTACATTTGTTACTGACCAAACTTTGGGCGTCATCAAATTGGAGCCCACTGCGAGGGATCTCTAGGGCAGAATTCCGCCAGAAACCCGTCTCCAGCGTAGGCGCCGCCTGCTAGACCAGTCGGCAGAAGGCATAGCTCCTTCCCACCCATCAACTCCACAACCACCTGGTGCCTTACCGGGTCTCTCTCTTGCACAGGAACTACAGAACGCCACTGTAGACGCATTTCCTGATCTCTTCCCGCATTCCCTCGATTATAGCGCCGACGACCCCTTAGCGTCGCCATTTACTGTACCGCAACCAGTCACCCCCATTACTCCGCTAACGCCTCTTTCACAACTCATTTCGCTTACCCCGTCGCCAATCTCTAGAACTCCTTCCCCACTACCGCTAACCAAACTCGCCAACACAGTTGCTATGGAACAACAAGTCCAGCGCATGCCGCCACGCAACCACTTCTTGGCACCGAAATGGGACGAGTCCAAGCCACGGGAGCTCTCCCAGTATTTCAAGGAGTTGGAGTATTTATTCAGAGATTGTAACATTACCGACCATACGCAGATGAAGGAGTACGCGGCAAGATACGTATCGTATGACACGGCAGAGACATGGACAGGTTTGACCGAGTTTGCCGCCTTTGTCCCTGCCGCCCCACCCGTTCCAGCCCAAGGCGCTTCGTATGAGGACTGGAAGACAGCAGTGATCCAGCTGTACCCTGGCGCCGAGGAGGCTACCTGATACATGGTAAACGAGTTGCAGAAATTAGTACAGGAATCTTTCGACAACGGCACATCGTCTCTTGGCGCATTCTCCACGTATTACCATGAGTTCCAGAAGATCGCTAGGTGGCTTCTGCAGAACGGCAAGCTCTATATTAACGAGGAACGTCGCTTATTCCAACAAGGCATCCCGACTTCGCTTTGGACTCGTATTGCTTGTCGCCTAGAGATAGTTCACCAGGCTCATCACCCTGACGAGCCCTATAACGTTGCCGACGTCTTTGAAGCCGGTAAATGGGTTCTCAAGGGAACGGACACTGGCGTTGGACTGCAGCGCGCTAGGACGAGCCCACCACCTGAGCGAACTAACGGTATCATTCCCATCCCGCCTCCTGTTGCCGACTTCGTTAAGAAAGAGGAGCTCAACGCTGCCATTACCGCTGCTGTCGCCTCCGCTATGACGCGTATTGAAACCATGATCACCACCAACCTCACTGCTAACCGACCCGCTAATGTACCCGCTAATGGCCCTTGCCATTTCTGTGGGGAGATTGGCCATACTATGACTAGAGGACGCTGCGTAACTTTAGAAAACTACATTCGGCAAGAAAGGATTCGACGGGCTATCGACGGCAAGATAGTTCTCACCACTGGCGCCATCATTCCCAACTACCCAGACAAGAAGTCCTTCCAGGAGCGAGTTGATGAATGGCATAGGCGCAACCCAGGACAGATCGTTACTGGCACGCTTTCTGGCAACGCCAACCCTGACCCTGAACAGGCGACCCAACAGCAAATGGTTTACGAGGTCTTACACTTCGACAGCGTTGGCGACCATCCTACTTTCTCGCGGGAAGAACATATCGCCAAGCTGCAGCAGAAATTAGATTTGCTTAAGAATCAGGTGTTTGATGGGGTTGAAGTTAAGCAGCCTAAACAGCCTCTTAAAGGATACAAGCCAATGCCTCCCGCTAGCAAGCTACCGACTCCCACTCCTGCCGCACCGCCTGCCACTACCCCTGCTACTGCTCCAGAACCATCGTCGTCCGCTACCGCTCCCGAACCGCCTTTGCCGCCTCTCCATCCCTACTCAGGGATTCCCGACCGTTATCACGCTCCCGCACAACGAAACTTTGCCGCTCCCAAGAAACGTCCTGAAGGTGGTTACCGACCTACCGCACCAATATTTGACATAGAGAAATCCAACCACGTCTTTAACCACATCATGAAAACCAATGTTACCTTATCAGTTGAAGAGCTTTGCAGTATTGCTCCAGACGTCCGCAACCAAGTCAAGACAGCGGTTACCCCTCGATGACCCTTGGCGACCACCGTTGCCAAGGTTGAGGATCTCGACGACGCGCTCCCTGGTTTTTCCGTTACCGTCAACTCTCCCGACACTGATGAACCTCTTACCGACACCATCGCTAACGCCACCTCTGTGGACCCAGTGGAGACCTACCTTAGGTCAGTAGACCATGGAGAAGACCCGGCCATTCTTACCGTCGCTCAAGAATCACACGCTATCCGCTCAGTAGCGCTAACTGTCGACAACAAGCACGAGGTAGAGGCTATTGTGGATAGCGGGTCTCAAATTATTTCTATGGCAGCGGAAGTCGCTAACGATCTAGGCCTTATTTACAACCCTACCGTTATACTAAACATGCAGAGTGCTAACGGCACAGTAGACCGATCCCTAGGCCTCGCCAAGAATGTGCCGTGCACCCTTGGCGACATTACATTTTATCTTCAGATACACATCTTACGCTTCCCAGCATACGACCTGCTACTTGGCAGACCCTTCGACGTCTTGGCACGATCAGTCGTCAAGACGGTTACTGACGACGAGACCACTTTAACTATTAGCGACCCCAATTCCGGAATCCGACGAACGGTGCCAACGTTCCCTAGGAGACAACAAAAAGGTGCCCGCGCTAAGCCCCCGGAGTTTACTGACCAGCACGCCAACGAGCTTCCCCACCGGTGTTTTCACAGACCATCGAGGAGGTGATTGGCAACGATCACGGAGATGTGGCGCTAACGCTGGAATATGACCATTCAACTGGTCTTGTAACTGTTATATCTACTGCTTTTCTTGACCAAGATGTTTTAACTACTTTACCCACTACCGACGCAGAGCCTACCTAGAAAAATCAAAACATTACCAACTCCTCTCTTGCCTACTTGTACCTTACCACTTCTGAATCATTTCAAAATATTGCGTCTACCGATACGTATCTCACTACCCTTCCCGGAGCATCGTCTCCTGCCGTCCTTGGACTTGCCGCTCCTCAGGCTACGATTCCCCTTTCCACCTCTGTATATAACCAAGCTAACGCTCCCAAAAGGAAAGGGGTACAAGTTAAAAAGAAATATAAGCCAGTTGCGCTTAAAACAAAACCCGTCGCTACGCACTCTCCCGAGACGTTTAGAATCGAGCGCCAGATCATTGGTGACCCTCTTGCCGATATGCCAACCTTATTACCAAATCTGCCACCCTTTCAGCCCACAGGACGTTTTACTGCGTCCTCAAAAAGAACGGCAATCTACGCATAGTCCACAGTCTTGAGCCGCTGAATAGAGTTACCATACAACACTCTGGCGTACCGCCTTTTCCTGACCACATTGCCGAGTCCTTTGCTGGGCGCATTTGTGGCGCCACCCTTGACCTCTACGTTGGCTACGACGAACGCCTGATACACCCCTCTTCCCGTGACCTCACCACCTTTCAAACTCCGTTTGGCGCCTTGCACTTAGTTACCTTGCCGATGGGCTGGACAAACTCAGTCCCTATATTTCATGACGACATCACTTTCATCCTCCAACCCGAGATACCGCATAATGTCCTTAGCTTCATTGATGACGTTGGCGTCATAGGCCCCAAAGATTGGCGACTCATAAATGGCTTACCGGCAACCCATCCTGACAACTCCAACATTCGCTTAGCGCTATGGGACTTCTTCCAGTTGCTCAACCGGGTTCTCCAACGTATGAAATATAGTGGGGGAACGTTTAGCGGTCACAAACTCCTCCTTTGCGTGCCAAGGTTCAAAATACTCGGTCACATCTGCACTCCCGACGGTCGCATTCCCAACGAGTCTCGCTTAGCACTCCTGGAGCAATGGGGTCCTTGCCACGACTTATCTGAAGTTCGCGCCTTTCTTGGCACGGTTGGAGTTCTCAGGATATTTGTCAAAAACTTTGCCCATCGTGCACATGCTCTTAACCGACTCACCCGCGCCAACGAGCCCTTTGAATTTGGGCCAGACCAGGTTACCGCACAACGAGACTTAGTAAACTTAACCGACTCACCCGCGCCAACGAGCCCTTTGAATTTGGGCCAGACCAGGTTACCGCACAACGAGACTTAGTAAAAGCTCTACAAGACGCCAAACCCCTAGTCCCTATCGATTATACCTCTGCCGACCCTGTTATCTTGGCGGTGGATACCTCGTACATTGCCGTTGGCTACTTCTTGTGCCAATGCCTTAGCGACAATCGGAAACAGCGACGCTACAACCGCTTTGGGTCTATCACGCTAAACGACAGAGAGTCTCGCTACAGTCAGCCTAAGCTAGAGCTCTATGGACTCTTCAAAGCCTTCCGGTTGCTAAAGATGTATTTGATTGGCGTACGGAACCTTATCGTTGAAGTCGACGCTAGGTACATCAAAGGCATGCTGCAGAATCCCGATATCCAGCCATCCGCTAGCATGAACCGGTGGGTAGTCGCCATCCTCATGTTTCACTTTGAGTTGGTACACGTCAAGAGCTCTTTCCACGGCCCAGATGGACTCTCTAGGCGACCACGGCAGCCTGGTGACCCGGCAGTGGACCCACAGGCTGATAGCGATTTCGAGGACTGGATCGACCGACTACATGGTTTCGTGCACCTCATACAACAGCCAATTCCCTTACTACGACGGCAACAGCCTACCAGTATCCTTTTACATCCCATTGTCCCTTACCGCCCCGAGATCTTTAGCGCACCCCACACATTCTACACGGCAAGCATTTTCGGTCAAAACTTGCCACCAGTAAAAGTCGTACAGGAACCCCATCCGCTAAGAGAAGACAGCAAAAACCTGACCTACGATGCCGTTCCCCGATCCGCCAAGGCAATGGCGGAAGACAGTCGCTTGCTAGTAGTTGAACAATGGATACGAGACCTTAAGCGACCCCCAGACCTTACCGACGAACAATACGTGAAATTTATCCGCTATGCTACCCGTTTCTTCTTTACCGACAACCGACTTTGGCGACGACATCAAGATGGCGCTCACAAGCTGATCATCAAGCCAGAAAGTCGCTTACGAGTCTTGCGCGCCATGCATGATGAGCTAGGACATAGAGGTCTGTACGCTACCCGAGCCTCTCTGTTAGAACGATTCTGGTGGCCACACGCTAGTGCTGACATCGCTTGGTACATTAGGACTTGCCATCTCTGCCAAATTCAACAGACATGCCAAGTACTCATACCGCCAACCGTTGCAATGCCAGCTCCTCTCTTCAGCAAAATTTACGTCGATACCATGCACATGCCCAAGTCTGGTCACTACAAGTACATCATTCAAGGTCGTTGCTTGCTAATCCACTGGCCTGAATTTTGAATGCTCCAAAGAGAAAATACTGAGGCGGTCGCCAAGTGGCTATTTGAGGACGTCATCTGCCGTTGGGGAGCGCTAAGAGAAATTGTCACGGATAACGGTGCGCCCATCATCAAAGCGCTAACATACCTCGCCAAGAAATACAACATTCACCACATTCGAGTATCTGGCTACAACAAACGCGCCAATGGCCTGGTAGAGAGACCACACTTTGACGTTCGGCAAGCGCTCTTTAAGGCAGTCAATGGCGACGAGTCTCGTTGGAGTGAAGCGACATATTCAGTATTTTGGTCGGAAAGAGTTACCATTTGTAAGCACATGGGTTGTTCTCCCTATTACACGGCTACTGGCACCCATCCGTTACTCCCTGCCGACATTATAGAAGCGACCTACCTTCAGCCAGCGCCCAACAGTATCTTAGCGACTACCAACCTGATCGCCAGACGAGCTATTGATCTCCAGCGAAGGAAGGAAGATTTAGAGCGACTCCACGAGGTAGTCTTTAGTGCATGTCGCCAAGCAGCCCTACGATTCAAAACCGAGCATAGCGCTACTATCAAAGATTACAACTTCCCGAGAGGAGCGCTAGTGCTTATGCGCAACTCCAAAATTGAAACCTCATACAATAAGAAAATGCGCCCGCGCTATCTGGGACCCTTGGTAGTTATCTCTCGTAACCGTGGAGGCGCTTACGTGCTCTGTGAATTAGATGGTTCAGTACTACATCAACCTGTTGCCGCTTTCCGCATATTGCCGTATCTCGCCAGAGAACACATTGACTTGCCGCTTGAAGCGCTAGATATCGACACCGCCAAGCTTAGAGAACTTTGCCGTATCTCGCCAGAGAACACATTGACTTGCCGCTTGAAGCGCTAGATATCGACACCGCCAAGCTTAGAGAACTTGAAGAAACCGAATTGTTGGACGATGATGACTTGCCGACCCTAGTTGAAGGAGAAGAGAATGATTTGAAAAGACTATATATATTGATAAGCTCTTTTTTTTCTATTACTTACTTTACTTATCTTTCTTGCCGTTACTTATTATACTATATTCAACAGACATTTCTTTACATAGTTTTTCTATTACTTACTTTACTTATCTTTCTTGCCGTTACTTATTATACTATATTCAACAGACATTTCTTTACATAGTCAAGTCGCAGCGCTAGCGGGTCGCCAACGCTTAGCACCCTGCGCAACTCTCGCCAAGGGTTTTTCGCTATGATGATTTACTGAGCATTTCCCTTTTCCTCAAATTGCTGCCTGCCTTTTCTTTGCTTTAATTACTTTGCTTTCTGCGGCTGCGCTAACTCAGAAATGGGACCTATCTTTTGACTCAAAAACAAGGCGGCAAGAATAAAATTGGCGGTAACAAAAAGAAAAAAAAAATATACAAGACGGCCTATCTACCCTAAGGTCCGTCAGTCTTCATCCTCAGAAAGCGACATGGAGTCGTCGAGCGGCAAAAGGTCGCCAACTTGCACGTGGTTAAGGCTTTGCCACTCCAAAGCCTCGTTGCAGTCGGCTTGATACTCCAACAAAGTATCCATACTTCTGGTCAAGTTGGAAT
>JAMWFC010000046.1:2147034-2216752 GCA_027475525.1 Macrolepiota albuminosa | reverse complement strand
TAGCAAAAGTTACCATCGGTAAGAAGAAACGCCAATGACGGCAGACTCACTTTCTTCTTCAAAGCCTTGCCAGGCTTTGTAGGCGAACCCTGTGTGCCTGCCGGCAGTGTGGGGCTCTGAACACTGCCGGCGCGAGACCTCTTGCTGGAACCCTCGGCAATGGACTCCTTCTTCTGCTCCTTGGCGAGCTCGGCCCTTGCCACCGCCAAGGAGTGCGCGGCAGCAGCGGCGGCAGCCTCCTCCTGCTCCTGCTCGATTTGCAATCAAGCAAGGGGCTCCAGTACCTCTTGCTTACTACGAGGAGACAGTTCAGTCCATAGCTAGAGAAGGGAAGGTCAGAAGCTACTTACTCGGTTGCCGATGTGCTTACGGTCATTGGCAACGCGCCAGAAAGAATGTCCTCAAATTCATCTTCGATAGTAAGGACGGGGGGAGGTGCCTAGGGAGCAATCAGCTAAGCAACACGGCAAGAGCTAAAAGCACTTACAAAACGAGAAAACGGCGCTAACCACTCCGCGCCATGATTATCCACATAGTGGGCCCGGCACCACTCCCGCACCTCGATTTCGCGATCCCAGCCAACGCCAAGGACCCTCACCTCATACCACTTCTCCAGCAGCTTCATGATGCCAACCACCAAGTTTTGAGACGCCTCGGCGCCAACGCCCTCGATGTGCCAAATAAACCGGTTAGCCTTGGCGATGTAGGCGTATGCGGCCTCTTGAGCAGCTTGAGATGGGACGGGGGGCGGAGTTGGAATACGGAAGGACATATTTTAATTTTTGAGCGCCAGGTAAAAATGGGGAGAAGAAACGAAGTCCAAACTCATGCGCCAGGACTATAAACCAAATCTCAAGAACGCACGGACCACATGTCACAAAAGCGGTAACGGTAACCATATTTGGTGACTGAGGACAGTCAATTCTTCAGTTGGGGGGAGATGATAGGACCCCATACAGGATCAGCGCATCAATGGCAGGTGACGGCAGGCTCAGCACCGGCTCCGGAAATCTTGCCGCACTCGTTCCAAACATAGCGCACGTGTTCTACCTATTTTAAGCCATTCCTGACGGCCGGACACGGCAAGAAGCAGATCCAATCAGTGATAGCGCCGATCGGCAGACAGAATGACAACTGACAGATGGCATCAGTCACTAACAACAGCGCTTAGCGAGAAGCCTGATGATCTATCAAGAACTGACGGACAGCTTGGCGTTTGACCTTGGCGTCGGACACCGCTTAGCGTCTCGATTTGGCGCCTAACGTCGCTTAGGTGCTCTGACAGACAGAAGGGTGATGGAGTGATGGTTTAGCTTCGCGATCTGTCGCCTGGCGTCGCTAAGGCTCTTGAATGGACGGTAGGGATCTGAAACCGTTGGAGCTACCCCTATAAAATTTTCCAGTTTACCGCACTTTGGCGATGGTTGGTCACTGGCGACGGCGAACTCATTGTAGTATAAAAGTACTTACCGACTTGTACATAGAAAAAAACAATCGAACAATAGACCAGAGTTCACTACTCCCCTTTCCTCAGTCTCCCTTACGCTCAAGAGCTCATTTACGCTACGGTCGGCAACGTCAAACTCATCGGCAGTTACAGACGCTCGCCAACACTCGACATACTTGCGCCTTGCAACTACGGCAGGCATTATCGACGCTTAGACTTCGCTAAGCTTATCGTGCTCTTGCCGCTTACCTTTGCCGTGTTCGCTTACCGCTCTTTCATAGGCGCTTTACCTTAGCGCTTGACACTTGCCGACCTCGTTACCGACTTTTCCCTTTTTTCACAGGCACGTTCTCTGGGACCTGCCCGGGACTCCTCACATCACTTATAGCGCGCCCAACGCAAACTCTTGGTACGGTAACACTATTGTTACATTTGTTACTGACCAAACTTTGGGCGTCATCATCGCGCTATCACATTAACATAAAAAGAAGCCAACCGCGATGTAAGAGGTGTCAATGGCAAGTATAACGGGATCGGACGTAGTGTAGTCAATGGATACCAATGGCTTCGCTTCCTGCAGCGCCTTCACTAAATCTTTTTGGGCGTTAATTTGGTCGGGTCCGAATTCGAAGGGGACCCCTGAATGAGTTAAGCGATTTAGCGCCTGCGCTCGATGTGAAAAATGGTGTATGAACATGCGCAGCACGCCTACCGTGCCTAGAAACGCGCGAACTTCCGAGAGGTTATGGCAGACTCCCCACTTCTCTAGAAGCGCTAATCGGTGATGACGCCCAAAGTTTGGTCAGTAACAAATGTAACTATAGTGTTACCGTACCAAGAGTTTGCGTTGGGCGCGCTTAAAGTGATGAGAGGAGTCCCGGGCAGGTCCCAGAGAACACGCCTGTGAAAATGGGTAAAAGTCGGTAATGGGGTCGGCAAGTGTCAAGCGCTAAGGTAAAGCGCTTATGAAAGAAGCGGTAAGTGACACAGCAATGTGAGCGGCAAGAGCAACGTAAGCTTAGCAAAGTCTAAGCGGCGATAATGCCTGCCGTAATTGCAAGGCACGAGTATGTCGAGTGTTGGTGAGCGTCTGCAACTGCCGATGAGTTTGACGTTGCCGACCGTAGCGTAAGGGAGACTGAAGAAAGGGGAGTGGTAAACTCTGGTCTATTGTTCGATGATGATGGATGTACAAGTCGGTAAGTACTTTTATACTACAATGAGTTCGCCGTCGCCAGTGGCTAATGATGCCAGAGTGCGGTAAACTAGAAAATTTCAAAGGGGTAGCTCCAACGGTTTCAGATCCCTACCGCCCATTCAAGAGCCTTAGCGACGCCAGGCGACAGATCGCGAAGCTAAACCATCACTCCATCACCCTTCTGTCCGTCAGAGCACCTAAGCGATGTCAGGCGCCAAATCGAGACGCTAAGCGGTGTCAGACACCAAGGTCAAACGCCAAGCTGTCCGTCAGTTTTTGATAGATCATCAAGCTTCTCGCTAAGCGCTGTCGTCAGTGACTGATGCCATCTGTCAGTTGTCATTCTTGCTGCCGTCGGCGCTATCATTGATCGGATCTGCTTCTTGCCGTGTCCGGCCGTCGGGAATGGCTTAAAATAGGTAGAACGTGTGCGCTAAGTTTGGAACGAGAGCGGCAAGATTTCCGGAGCTGGTGCCAAGCCTGCCGTCGCCTGCCGTTGATGCGCTGCCCCTGTATGGGGTCCTATCATCGGCTCTCCTCTGGAATCCTACCTTCTGGCGTGCAAACGTGCTCTAAAATTTTAAATTGGGGCGCGCAAAGAACCAACTTGTGTCCCAAGAACGTTCTGCCACAATATTTCATGCGCTGGAGCACCCGGTTAACCAATTGGAAGAAGTCCCATAGCGCCATGCGGATATTAGGATTTTCCGGGTGCACTTTGGGCTTACCATCTACAAGGCGCCAATCTTTTGGGCCTTTAACGCCTACATCGTCGATAAAGCTAAGCACATGGTGGGGTATTTCAGGTTGTAGAATAAACGTAATGTCGTCGTGGAATATGGGTACCGAATTAGTCCATCCCATGGGAAGTGTAACCAGTCGTAGCGCTCCGAATGGCGTTTGAAATGTCGTTAAGTCGCGAGAGGAAGGGTGAATCAAGCGCTCGTCATAGCCAACGTACAGATCCAGGGTAGCGCCACATATTCTTCCCGCGAACGATTCAGCGACGTGATCGGGGAAGGGCGGTACCCCTGAATGACGAATCGTGACTTTGTTTAGCGGCTCCAAACTGTGAACTATACGTAGCTTTCCATTTTTCTTCAGTACACAAAACCATCGTGATCGGTATGCCGAATTGGAAGGCTCGTAAACTCCTGCCGCTATTTTGGAACGAATAATTTGGCAAACTTCAGCTTCAATACCCGGTGGTATAGGTCGGTTATGCTCGGTCCAAGGCACGTGAGGTATTGTCGGTATAACCACTGGTGGAAAGAAGTCAGTTCTAAGTTTACCGTGTTCGGAATCCTCCCAAGCAAATGCTTCGTTTTGGGTATAACCACTGGTGGAAAGAAGTCAGTTCTAAGTTTACCGTGTTCGGAATCCTCCCAAGCAAATGCTTCGTTTTGTTTTCGCATAATGTCGGTCAATACATCTAGTTCCGCCGTTGATAGAAAGCCTGTATCGTGGGCGCTAAGGAATAGCGCCCGTCGTTCTTCCGTAAATCGTCCAGTAGGCTCAAAGGGTGGTGGGTTCGGATTAAGTTCGGGAAGGGTCGCTAATGGGTTTCCAATGATCTTTCTCTCGATGCGAAATTCTTCGGGTACGCCGCTCGCTACCGGTTTTGTTTTAAGCGCTACTGGTTTGTATTTCTTTTTAACCTGAACCCCTTTGCGCTTAGGGGTACTGTTGTTAGCAAACGTATTATAAATGGAACACTGGTTTCTAGTGAAACCGGATGAACCCCTTTGCGCTTAGGGGTACTGTTGTTAGCAAACGTATTATAAATGGAACACTGGTTTCTAGCGAAACCGGATATCAAAGGTGCTTTAGAATCAGGGGTAGAAACGAAATAAGTGTCTGTCGAAAGATTTTCAGTAATATCGGATGCAGTGAGGTATAAGTAGGATAAAGCTTTGCTAGTAAGCGACGTAGAAGTGTTCAAGATTTCAGGGGCTAAAGGGGTATGTGATATAAAGGTTACTTGCCCAGTCCGATGATTATAGTCCAAGATAAGCGCTTCATCTCCATGATCCTCATCACTCATCTCCTCGATGGCGCCGGAAAACACTTGCAAGGTTCGTCGCTAATGTAAGGTCGCTTTCTCGGTCCTGGCTTCTGGAACCTCCCTCGAGGAAATGTCGGTACCGTTCTCCTGACTCCCGAATTGGGGTCGCTAATGGTTAGCGTCGTTTCATCCTCGGACGTTGTTTCGACTACTGATCGTGCTAGCACATCGAAGGGCCTTCCCAATAATAAATCATAGGCTGGCAATCTGAGTATGTGAATTTGCAGATAGAACGTAAGATCGCCTATAGCACATGGCACGTTCCGAGCCATCCCCAAGGATCGATCAATCGTGCCGTTAGCGCTCTGCATGTTAAGAATGATCGTTGGATCGTAAATGATACTCAGCTCGTTAGCAACGTCGGCCGCCATTGAAATAATTTGTAATCCGGAGCTACCGTCTCGGTTATATATGCAAAACCAGGCAGCGCGTCGTTGCATTCGTCCACCGTCGCTACATTGTTAGCTACGTTCCGTCAAGGGGTAACCACGGTACGCATCTGGTTCCTGACATCTGGTGCCACGCTGCATAACTCTCCTACCGATAGCGTAACCTGACTTTGCATGATGCGATCAAAAACTAACTTAGACTTCTCCAGATCATATATAGGCGCTGTGGGTCAATATCCCCCCGTAGGTTTATCTGGCGCTCCGAAGTTACGATTAAGGGGCAGGGCGTAGTTGCCCCCGAGACCAGCGTAAGGATGTAGCGGTGGCTCTGGAACGGCCGGTGCCTTGGTAGCTTCTAGTACTTCGTCGTTAGCGCTAGAGGTTGAGGCTGGTGCTGGAGCGGGGCCTGTCATCGCGCCCAAAGGTCTATAATCCTTTAAAGGCTGCTTGCCCTTTTTGATCTCCACACCATCGAAGACCTGATTTTTTAGTGACTTCAGTTCCTTCTCTAGCGTTTCAATCCTCTCTTTGCGGGACAGTGTGGGTCGGTCGCTGATAGCGTTTAGCTGAAGGCACGAATTAGTGCTTGTTGAGGAGTTGCCTCGGTTTCTGTTGTCGCCGTGCTATTCAGGTTGCCTGTCGCTAAGTTCCCGGAATTAGTGCTTGTTGAGGAGTTGCCTCGGTTTCTGTTGTCGCCGTGCTATTCAGGTTGCCTGTCGCTAAGTTCCCGGGGTTCTGGCGGTGCCACTCGTCAATGCGTCCCTGGAACGTCTTATGCTCGGGATAAAGAGGAATGCTAGTGCCCGAAGATAAGACTAGTTTCCCGTTGATGAGCTCCTATTATAGATGACCACGGATAGCGCCAACACAAGCACCTCACATTGGCACACTGGGACCACCAGGAGCGGCACGTCTTAGCGCTCCAGGGGCTAATTTTTGCATATTTTTATGTTAATAACTCGCAGCTGGAGCCTCTAATTACTCCAGGACCACTCTTTATGGCACCATCTATTCTTAGCACTCCTCTTGACACCTTGCCGCACCTTGCCACTCACCCTTCAGGGCCGTACACGGACACAGACACTTGGCACCCATGATGCTCTTAGCCGGTGGCAGCAGGAATGATGAAGTATTTTATGACAGGCAGCTTGGAGTTTCACCTTAGCACCTGACGTCGCTTAGCTTCTTGCCGACTCAGAACGACAGCATGATTGTGGACCTTTTTCACCATATAGTTTAATTCAGGGCATTTACTTACATATAAATACTTACTTTTTGTTAGTAGTAAATAATCAATTTGGCAGTAGGGATTGTATCCCAACATTTTGGTCACCCTACGCAACAGACTACCTTTTTGTTGACCGTGTCGGCAAGGGGACTCTGCTTTAGTTCTCTCTCACCCTTTCTGTCTGCAATCTCTTAGTGTCTTGCAACTACGGCAAGGCATTTGCGCTTAGATCTGCTAAGCAATCTCGTCATTTTATCATCTCTTTTAGGTGCTAACACTTAGCGCCTCTTAGTGACCCCTTTACAGTGTCTCTTAGCGCCTTTTCTTGGCGACTCTCTCTCGCGCTCCTTAGCGCCTTTTCTTGGCGACTCTCTCTCGCGCTCCTTAGCGCCTTTCCTTGGCGACTCTCTCCCGCGCTCCTTAGCGCCTTTCCTTGGCGACTCTTTCCCGCGCCTCTTAGCACCTTTCATTGGTGATTTTTAGCATACTCTTGCCGCATTTTTGGGCCTTAAATAAGCGCCAATCTCCCCTTTTCCTTACCACCAACCTCTTGCCTACTGTGCGTTCTCTGGGACCTGTCCGGGACTCTCTCCCATACTTAGCGCGTCCAAAGCTATATTGACTAAGTAGCTGTACTAGTGATAGTGCACCTTAGCGCAATTTGGGCGTCATCACCGTCCATTCCCCGGCGCGCCTAGGCGCTGTGGGTCGATATCCCCCCATAGGTTTATCTGGCGCTCCGAAGTTACGATTAAGGGGCGGGGCATAGTTGCCCCCGAGACCAGCGTAAGGATGTAGCGGTGGCTCTGGAATGGCCAGTGCCTTGGTAGCTTCTAGTACTTCGTCGTTAGCGCTAGAGGTTGAGGCTGGTGCTGGAGCGGGGCCTGTCATCGTGCCCAAAGGTCTATAATCCTTTAAAGGCTGCTTGCCCTTTTTGATCTCCACACCATCGAAGACCTGATTTTTTAGTGACTTCAGTTCCTTCTCTAGCGTTTCAATCCTCTCTTTGCGGGACAGTGTGGGTCGGTCGCTGATAGCGTTTAGCTGAAGGCACGAATTAGTGCTTGTTGAGGAGTTGCCTCGGTTTCTGTTGTCGCCGTGCTATTCAGGTTGCCTGTCGCTAAGTTCCCGGGGTTCTGGCGGTGCCACTTGTCAATGCGTCCCTGAAACGTCTTATGCTCGGGATAAAGGGGAATGCTAGTGCCCGAAGATAAGACTAGTTTCCCGTCCATTCCCCGGCGCGCCTTCCCTTGTTGCAGGTACTGTTCAAGGATAGTGCACCTACCCCTAGTCATGGTATGTCCTGCTTCACCGCAAAAATGGCAAAGTCCCGTTTGTACGTTATTTCTATGCGCCGAAAGACTTGTCGAGATCAAGGTTTCCAGTTTATTCATGACATTAGCGACTGCATTGTTGACGGCAGTTTCTAAATCCTCCTTCTTGACGTACCCATTACGGTCATTGGCGGCGCTAGACGCTGGCGACTCTATCTTGGGTGCCATTCCTCCATGGTCCACACCAGGTCGCTGTAGTGGTATACCTGTATCCGTGCCTTTTAATACCCATTTTCCTGCCTCAAAGACCTTTTCTATGTCGTAAGGTTCCTCGGGGTGATGGTCGTGCATAATGATCTCTAAGCGTCGCGCAATCTTAGTCCATAATGACATCGGGAATCCTTGTTGAAACAAACGGCGCTCCTCGTTTCCATATAACTTCCCATTTTGGACCAGCCATCTCGCTATCCGCTGGAAATCACGATAATAAGTCGATAACGCTCCTAGAGTGTAAATTCCAGCCGCAAAAGTGTCTTGGACTAGCTTCTGGATTTCCATTACCGTATAACGCATAGCTTCTTCAGCGCCAGGATATAAATGAATGATAGCCTTTTTCCATTCATCATAGGTGAAAGGCCTGGGTGGTGCGTCACTAGTAAGTCCTTGGAACTCCTTCAACCCTGTCCATGATTTGGCTGTGTCGTATGAGACGTATCTGGCGGCGTATTCCTTCATCTGTGTATCGTCGGTTACCCGGCAATCGCGTAGCAGATACTCCAATTCTTTGAAGTACTGCGTTAGTTTGTGAGGCTTTGTTTCGTCCCATTTTGGCGACGAGAAGTGGTTTCAGGGTGGCATGCACTGATTGTTCGGCTGATCCATACTGATAGGTGTGTTTGTCGAGGTAGGAAGGGTGGTGGTGCTCGTGTTACTTAGCGTCGATGTCGTAGGTACCGCATACTGATAGGTGTGTTTGTCGAGGTAGGAAGGGTGGTGGTGCTCGTGTTACTTAGCGTCGATGTCGTAGGTACCGGCTCAGTTAGCTCCGAGTCGCTAGGTTCTGGTGATAATAGCCTAGATAACTCTTCTAGAGGCGTAAGCGGCGTATGGTTTCTGCCTGCTAGGTACTCAAATGGTCAGGAAAAAGGGAAAAAGCTTTCGGCTAAGCTATCTGAGGCGGCCTCAAGCTCCTGATCCAAAGTCTGTCTTGGTAGCGCGCTTGGTAAGTGGGGTGAGTCGGTGGTACTTGGTTCAAGCACGCTCTCCAACAGGAGGCGGCGCTGTTGCTGGGCTCGAGTTTTTGGTGGAATTCTGTCTCAGAAGAACCCCTCGCGGTGGGCTCCAAAATGATGACGCCAACTGTGGTTGGGTGCGCTGGACGTGGAATTCTGTCTCAGAAGAACCCCTCGCGGTGGGCTCCAAAATGATGACGCCAACTGTGGTTGGGTGCGCTGGACGTATACGCAGTACAACGCCGTCTCCAGCGCTTGGCGTGCGTAGTTGTGAGGAGTCCTGACAGGGTCCCGGTGTGCTCGAGTGGAGGTAGTAAAACGATGCGCTAGCTTATAGCGCTTCGGGGGCTACCTGGCAGACGGTAAGCGTCGTAGTTTAGGCAAAGATATTGGAGAAAAGACGAATAGCGCAGCGTATTGTGCCCGTAGGTGGCACCGTAAACGATGAAGACGAGATGGACGAAGCTAGCGCCCGACTTAGTGAAGAAGTCGAAGGAAGCTAGCACGAGTTGAACGCTAAGTGTAACTGTGTGTTCGAGGGGTTACAATTCGTTGTTATATACATGTAAAGTAGCTATTTTATATACTATGCGCTACCGTGTTTGTCCAGATACAAGTCCACCTGCGGCGCTACCTCCTAGCGCCTCTCCTCATGGTTTCCTCTAACGGCGACCTGTCAACGGCAACCTTTTGCACATGGATGACGGCGACCAACGGCGTTCTGACCCACGGCGACCAGCGGCGACTCTATATTGGCTTAGAATTGCATGAGTCTGCTCACTTTTATTCTAACTCCAATTGGCCAGGCTGTTTCAGGGTATGGTCGGAAAATCCTTGACAGACGCCATGAGCGCTAGTGTCAGCGCTACTCATTGTATTAGTTCCTGACAGGTCCAGATGTCGGATTTAAGTATATCCAGTGCCGCCGTCATTGATCCTTTTAGACTTCTGATTGAAGTGCCTCGTCAAATGGCAGCGCCTGTTGCTGACTCTTTCTGGAAGTGATCGGGGTTTAGTTAGAGTCCTCTCCTGCCGTCGTGTTAGCGCTATACGTTATGGGCCTCCTTCGTCCTTGGGATAGGTGAATGGAGTGTGCTGAAAGCTGGGTAGCTAGTGGTTAGGATAAATGTCTAGATCCTGTAGTCAGTTGCCAGAGCTAGAGCTGCTCTATATTCCCAACTGGTCGCTAGAGCCTTCAGTATGTCAAGTGTTGGTTGGCCTATAATGTCCCTTAATGCACTCAGTCCGAGTAGAAGCCTATCACCGGTGTGGCCGTTACACCCACAAATCACATTATCGTTTGAATCTCTCCTCTTGATACATATCAATAGTGTCACGACCCCTCCCCCCCGGAACCTCCCCGGGACACCCCCGGAGTCCCATCCGGGAACCTCTTTCGTCAATCCCACAGCGCACCCCGCCCCCACCGCTACCGACGCCGCCCTCACACGCATCAAGGACCACCATCAGCCATCAACGATCGCCATCAGCCAGCCCCCCGGGACCCCTGCATCACGGACCCCGGGATCACCCGCCATCAACGATCAGATCACGCGGCTCGCATACGGCCATCACGCATCACGCCCCACGCATCACGACTCCCTCCGCACCAATTGATCGCGCGTCCCCACACGCGCGATCCCGGTATACAGTCCCCGGCCGCTACTCAATGGCCCCCGGAACTCATCCCAGACACCCCGGAATCCCGAGACACGATCCGTAGTACTTATAGTATAGCTCCCCGTTGTATTCGACAGTCTTGATATTGCATAACTGTTACTTGGATATTGCGTGCCCTCTGTTTGACTGGTACGCCTCGTTTGGTACGCTTCGACTGGCACGCCTTGGTATTCGCGTGCTATAAGTTTGGTACGCACTTCGCGACTCTTAAATTACTAACTTGGTCTCGTCTTAGAACCTCCGGTTCACGACTCGACCCCCTCTAACCCTCAGCTACTCTCATCCAAAACCCCCGGACTCTAGTCCCCTCTCCCGGGATTACTCCTGTCCTCGTCTTGAACCCCGGAGTCCTAGCCCCGGAGTTCCAGACACCCGAGTATCCGTAGATCAAGTCCGCATCGTAAGGGCGTCGCTTTCCCGGAAAGCCCCCGATTCAGCGGAACCTGACATAATATCAAGACTCTTTCCTTACACCGTTCTTGATGGCTACGTATACTCACACCTACTACCCCACGGGGTACCAGACCGACCCTTACGGACGCCCGGTACCCGACCACTACTCCGCACAGACCCCCCGCCCTGTCTACCCACCCCTCCCATACGAACCTCAGTACCTCCACCGCCACTGGGCCCCCGACCCATCCTTCTATGATCTGGGGCCCTCAGCCAGTTGGGCCCCTCCGCCCAACCTAGCCATGGCACGACCCGTGGAGGTCCCCTCGTACCGGAGCATTCCCGGGGGCCTGCCGGAGACCCCTCCTGTACCCAGTGGGCCTCGCCCGATTCCCCCCAGCGAGGGCCCCTTTGCACCCACCCCCTACTACGGTTACCAGCGCCCCGTCCCCCAACCCCGAGAACCCCGAGGACCCCCCTACCCCGACTACCCCCCTCGTCATTACCCGGCCGCCGCTCCACCCGCTCGAACCCCTCCCTCGCCAATGGGACGACGACGCCTCGAGGAGTATGAACGGCAACGGGACGAGATACTCCGCTCCCTCAGGATCTCACCGGAGGACTTCGCGCAACGGACAAGGACGCTGCTTGTGGAGTTCGGGCACGACGACTTCGAAGGCACTCCGGAGGAATGGGCTCACTGCCTGGTCGAATTCGGGGATCGCCTCACGCGAGGAGAACTCCCGGAGCAAACCATGGTAAAGTATAGGCGCAATACGATCCTCCGGGAAGAATTACAGCAGCTGCTCGACGAAGTCCACGCGTCCCCCTCCCCTCGGCCCCTCAACGACCCCGCGGACCCAGGTCGCTCGATTCACATTCGACGGGAACCCCCGGAACCGGCCCCAGCAGTCCCGGCAGCCCCCACGGTCCCCACTCCGGAGCAACGGCAACGGGAAGAACGGCAGAACGCCTCAGCCATACTACGGTCCCTCAACCCGACGGGAGGCCTCTTCGACCAACCCGCTGCTCGCACGGTAGGCTTGTCAACTCGCCGCAGGGCTAACTCCGTTCCTAGTACTTTCGAAACCTGGGGACAGCCTCAAAGACCCCTGGAACCCCTCCCGCGAACAGACAACGCCCGACCCCCGGCCCCGACGAACCCCGGTACAGCCCGGGTGGACACCCCTAGTACGGACGACACGCTATGCTACATTGACGAGCTCACGCGCGACAACAACGAACAACGCCCCGCGCCCGCGCCCGCCCCGGCACCAGCACCGCCCGCCACGTCCGCCCCGGCGCCTCCGGAACGCAACTTCCGCCGCGATCCGCCACCCCACTTCGATCTAAGGAACCCCCCGCGACCCCCGATGCAAGCCCGACCCTCCCGGATTGAACGTCCCCCGCGCAACCCGGCACCCGACCCAGGAACCCCCCGCGACCCCCGATGCAAGCCCGACCCTCCCGGATTGAACGTCCCCCGCGCAACCCGGCACCCGACCCAGCACCTAACCCCCCTCCGCCCGACCCGACACCGCCGAACCCTCCCCGACCGCCTCCGCCACCCCCAGCCGAACCCGAGGACGACCCCCAGGCCCTCCACCTCCGCCACTCCCTGCATGGAGACCCGGGCCCCCTCCTGGCAGGAACGAACCCCCTTGGGACAACGGACCTCCCGGGCTCCGCCACTCCCTGCATGGAGACCCGGGCCCCCTCCTGGCAGGAACGAACCCCCTTGGGACAACGGACCTCCCGGGCGTGGACCCCCAGGTGAGCCACCCGGAGGAGGACCTCCCGGCGGGTGGGGCCCCGCCCTTGGTGCTTTTCCTCCCCAAGGAGGGGGGGGTAATCATTACTACTACTATTACAACGCTGGCCCCCCTCCCCGTAACGCTGCCGGACCGGACGACGCTCGCGACGCCCTCGCCCGCGAAGGACGTCTAGACATTCAGAAACCTGACGCTTTCACGGGCCGGGACCCCCGAAAATGGCGTACCTTCCTCACACAATGTCTCAATACGTTTCAGGCAAAGCCGCTCACGTTTCAGGTTGACAGCTCCCGGGTGGCCTTTGCCGCGTCATACCTCCAGGGGATCGCCTTCGATCATTACACGGCCCTCATCCAGTTCGACCCCAACAACCCGGCACTCGCCGCTGGCAAGCCTTCGTCGACGAGTTCTCCGGGAAATTCGGGATATACGACACCGTGGCCGAGGCCGAGGACAACCTCGCTGGCAAGCCTTCGTCGACGAGTTCTCCGGGAAATTCGGGATATACGACACCGTGGCCGAGGCCGAGGACAACCTCTTCAACCTCCGGATGCGCTCAGAAGAACGCTTTACCACCTTTATCGTACGTTTTGAGAAGGAAGCTTACGAGACAGGCTGGAACTACAGCGCCCTTCGGTACGCCCTCCGCCGCGCCCTGCCTCAACGCATCAAGGACGTCCTCCGACTCGCCCCGAAACAACCCTCCTACGACGGATACAAGGCCCTCGTCATGCAGATCGACCAGCGCTACTGGGAAGACCGCAGCGAGTATTCGAACTCCCGACCCCCCTGGAACCCTAGAGGAGGACCCCCTTGGCCCTCCGGCGAAGTTCCCAACCCCCAAGGTCGAAACCCCGGTCCCCCCGCATTCCCTGGCGGCCGACCCCCGGTGAGTCGCGGCCCGCCCAATGCTAACCCCGGCAGCGGCACCCGCCCCCAGGCCCAGCTCAACGCCGCCGTAGCCACCCAAGACCCGGGCGACGCGCCAAGCCCCGAGGAACCCCCGGGAGACCCCGAAGACTTCGACTTCGACGACGAACGGGACGAGGAGGCCCTCCGAGCCAACCGGCTTCAAAAGAAGGGACGACCCTGGATCGAGGTCCCGACGGATGTGCAGGAACGACGGAGAAGGGAGGGCGTCTGCATACTCTGTGGTGAGAAAGATCATTTCATCTCCGAGTGCCCCAAACGACAGGTCATGGGACGTGCCACCTGGACCTTCGAAGGGGAGGACGCCACCTACGAGTACTCGGAAAACGACCCGGCGATTTAGACCCGGAAGACGCCCTAAATCGCGGAATCGACCCCGACGTCTTCTCCGCCCCGGTCTCACACCTTCGCTCTACGACACTCATACAGGACACCCTCACGGCTTACCTACCCTCCCACTCTTCGCACTCCCTCCTCCTCAAAACCCGCCTCACCCCCTCCGGAACTCCCCTCAACACCCTCGTCGACAGTGGCGCCACCGACAACTTCATCGATGAAGCATGGTCTACCTTCGCCCCGGAACCCGCCCAGCGACTCCCGGTCCCGGTACGACTCTGCCTCTTTGACGGAGACGCCTCTACGGCGGGGGACATCACCCACTTCGTGCGTATGCCCGTTACCTTCGCCAACGGACAGACTCACACCCTCCGGATGCTGGTGACCAAACTTCACCCTTCCGCACCCCTGGTCCTAGGGCTCCCGTGGCTCCGGGACACCAACCCCCGCATCGATTGGCGACACCTCACCCTTCGCCTGACCCGGGACCCGACCCCCGACGACCAGCAACTCCCCTTCGACATCCCCCACTCCCCAAAACCAACCCCGAAGGACCCCCCGGACGAGCCCCCACCATCCCCCGGACTCCAGTCCCGCTCGTCCCGATCCTTCGTCATCAATGCCAGGCTGGACGGCACCCCAGGACCGATATCGGCCCTTATCGACAGTCCCGCTCGTCCCGATCCTTCGTCATCAATGCCAGGCTGGACGGCACCCCAGGACCGATATCGGCCCTTATCGACAGCGGAGCCACCGGAGTATTCATCAGCGACGCTCTCGACCTCCCCCACGACTCCCTCGACCAGCCCCTCCGCCTGCAACGCCTCGACGGCACCCCCTCCTCTTCCGGCCCCATCCAAAGGTCTCACTCGGGACGCGTGACCCTGGACAACAACTACGAGTTCACTTCCGACTTCCTGGTCACGCGACTTCACGAATCGACCCCGATGGTGCTGGGACTGCCCTGGCTGCGCGACACGAACCCCGACATCGATTGGAGGACGCTCACCATGACCTTCCCGGGACCCGAAGACCACCCCTCGACCGCCGTGCACCTCCGAGCCCTAGGAGGCGACCCGACGCCCGACACCCCCGGGACGACTGCCGCGCCCCCCGCGCATGCCTCACCCACGCCCGTCCGAGACCTCAAGGCCCCTGATCGACCCCCAAACATTCCTCGGAACAAGTACAAAGGGCCGAACTACCGGTCTCAGACACGCGTCACACCCGCTCCGGCCGATGCCTCCGCGACCCCGACCGACCCGAGCGCACTCGACATCAAGATCATTGGGGCCGCCCCCTTCGCCCGCCTCATGAGGGATGGGACTCCCACGTTTCAGCTGCACACCTCACCTTCTCTCCCGGAAGAACACCTACGAGGGGACGCCATTCCCCCGGAACAGAAAACCGAGGAGCAAATCCTCCGAGAAGTAGTTCCCCCGGAGTATCACGAGTTCGCTGACGTATTCTCCGAAGGAGACGCCAAGGAGATCCCCCCTCACCGCCCCTATGATCACACCATCGACCTCGAGGAAGGAGCCACCCCCCCTTTCGGCAAGGTCTACAACATGTCGGAGGTCGAACTCCGGGCTCTCAAGGACTACCTCGACGAAATGCTCGGTAAAGGATTCATCCGACCCTCCGCCTCCGCCGCCGGAGCCCCGGTTCTATTCGCCAAGAAGAAGGACGGCTCGCTCCGACTCTGTGTCGACTACCGGGGACTCAACAAGATCACCAAGAAGAACCGCTACCCGCTCCCGCTCATCGGCGATCTGGTCGATCGACTCCGCAGTGCCAAGGTCTACACGAAAATCGACCTCCGCTCCGGTTACAACAACGTCTGCATCGCCCCGGGACACGAGTGGAAAACCGCGTTCCGCACGCGGTATGGTCTGTTTGAGTATCTTGTGATGCCTTTCGGAATGACTAACTCCCCCGCCACGTTCCAATACTTCATGAACGACATCTTCCACGACATGAGCGACGTCTTCGTGATCGTCTACCTGGACGACATCCTCATTTATTCCGATTCACCGGAGGATCACCAAAAGCATGTCCGGCAAGTCCTCGAGCGCCTCCGGGAGCACAATCTCCACGCCAAGCCCGAGAAGTGTTCATTCCATACGGAAGAGGTTGAGTATCTTGGCGTCATAGTATCCCCGAATGGCGTTCGCATGGACCCCCACAAGGTCGAGGCCATCGTCAACTGGCCGCAGCCCCGGAACGTCAAGGAAGTACAGTCCTTCCTGGGTTTCGCTAACTTCTACCGGAGGTTTATAGACAACTACTCCGGGATCACGAAACCCCTCAACCGGCTCACGCGCAAGGACATCGCCTGGAACTGGGACAGTAAGTGCCAGAGCGTCTTTAACTTGCTCAAGGAGGCTTTCACAGTCGCCCCGGTACTCCGGCACTACGACCCGGCCCTCCCGATCATCCTGGAATGTGACGCCTCCGACTACGCCATCGCCGGGATCCTCTCGCAGATGGAACCTGACGGCGGGGAGCCCCGGCCAGTCGCCTTCTACACCCGGTCCATGATCGACGCCGAACTCAACTACGACATCTACGACAAGGAGCTTCTCGCCATCGTCGAAGCCTTCAAGCAGTGGCGAGCCTACCTCGAGGGAGCCCGGCACCGGATCCAGGTCTATTCGGATCATAACAACCTGCAGTACTTCACCACGACCAAGCAACTCAGTCGACGACAGGCCCGATGGTCCGAGATCCTCTCGGAGTACGACTTCACGATCCAGTACCGCCCGGGACGACTTGGCGCCAAGCCCGACGCCCTCACCCGCCGCCCGGACGTCTACCCCAAGAAGTCGTTCGAGGCGGAACGTAATGCGTTCAATCATCGCGTGGTGATCCCTCCCGAACATTTGAATGCCTTACTAATCTTGAACGAGGAAGGGACCCTGAGTCAGATTCGCCGCGCCCCCCGAGACAAGTACTTCACCAATCACGACCCCCGCAACCCCCCTGATGGAACCGACCGGGACCCCGCCTTCTCCCTGTCCCCCGACGAAAAACTCCTCCTCCGGGACGGCCGCATCTACGTCCCGGATCACGCCCGACTTTGCTACGACGTCCTCCGTCAACACCACGACCACAAGCTCCGGGGACATCCTGGAATACGTAAGACCCTCCAGCTCATCTCCCGGACTTACTTTTGGCCAGGGCTGAAGAAGGACGTGACCCGATACATTCGATCATGCGAGCCCTGCCTCCGGGCCAAGGTCCCCCGACACCGACCGTACGGACTCCTGAAACCCCTGCCGGTCGGACGACGCCCCTGGTCCTCAATATCTCTGGACCACATCGTCGAGCTCCCGGAATCTGAAGGGTTCGATGCCATTCTCGTCGTTGTGTGCAGGCTAACCAAACAGGGCATCTTCCTACCCTGCCACACTACGGATACTGCCCCGGACTTCGCCCGGCTGTTCCTCGAGCACGTCTTCGCCAAGCATGGTCTCCCGGACGACATCGTCTCCGACCGTGGCCCCCTCTTCGTGTCCAAGTTCTGGACTTCCCTGTGTAAGGCACTTGAAGTAAAGACTAACCTCTCTACCGCCTACCACCCCGAGACCGACGGTCAAACCGAAAGGGTCAACCAATCCCTCGAGCAGTATCTCCGGCTGTACGTCAACTACTTGCAGGACGACTGGCGCGCCGAGCTCCCCCTGGCCGAGTTCACGTACAACAACACGCCGCACTCTGCCACCGGGGTATCACCCTTCTTTGCCAACAAGGGATACCACCCTCGACTGACGCTCTCGCTCCGGGACATCCCATCGCATGCCGCCCACGAGGTCGCCCGGGATCTCCAGTCCCTTCACGATTTTCTCCGGGAAGAGATCGACACCGCGAACCAGGCCTATGCGAAACACGCCCCCGGGATCTCCAGTCCCTTCACGATTTTCTCCGGGAAGAGATCGACACCGCGAACCAGGCCTATGCGAAACACGCCAACCGGAAACGGGAAGACACCCCCGACTGGACCCCCGGGACAAAGGTATGGTTAGATCGACGCCACCTCCGCACCCGCACCGGAAACGGGAAGACACCCCCGACTGGACCCCCGGGACAAAGGTATGGTTAGATCGACGCCACCTCCGCACCCGCCGGCCCTCCCCAAAACTCGATCACAAGCGCCTCGGCCCGTTCAAGATTCTGAAGAAGGTCTCGACCCACGCCTACAAGATCGAGCTTCCCCCGGGACTTAGGGGCCTGCATCCGGTCTTCCACGTCCGCCTCCTGGAACGACATCCCCCGGATCCCTTCCCCGAACGACGACCCGAACCCCCTCCCCCGGTCGAGGTCGAGGACGAGCACCACTACGAGGTCGAAGACATTCTCGACTCCCGGAACATTCGTGGGCGACCCCACTTCCTCGTACGATGGAAGGGATACGGCCCGGAGGACGACACTTGGGAACCGCGACGAAACCTCGAAGGCGCTCTCGACAAACTCCGGGACTTCCAGCGACGGCACCCGGGAGACGACCCCCCCGGGCGCAGGACTCACAGACGGCAGTAGTGGGCGTAACCCCCGCCTCTGGACTCAACCGGGATTCAACTCCCACGTATACTTACTGCTTTCCCCCTTTCTTTTTCCGACCTTACCTACCGTTTAGTACTTTCTTTTACAATAGCGCCCCTGACTCTGGGCAAGGTATTCTTTCCCGTTTCCCCGCCACTTTACTTACACCATTCTCCCCGAGAGTAACCAGGTATATACATTTTCTTTTCTATAGTACACTATACTACAGTACGAATCGCGAAACCGGCAGACGACAAGAAAACGGGGGCCCCTAGAGTTGGGACCCCGAACTACCCTCCCCCTCCCCTCCCCTCGGCCAGCCCCGGAAATCCTCCCCCACCTCCTCTGGACCGTGCGCGCGCCAGACCTCCTCGGCCAACTGGTCCCAAGACGGGAGCTGCTCGCCCTCGTCCAGGACCCGCTCGAACCATGACCCCGGGGCCGGGACGTTTCTCCGGCGATGCGCTACCACCAGCCTCCCCAACAAGTCCAGGCCCCGCTCCACCCCGGGGTCCCCTGCCTCCGACCGGAGCCCCTCTTGCAGGGACGCGAGCGCCGCGGCAGCCCCGTCCAGGAGCAGGCGATGCTCCCGAGCCCAGCCTGGAGATGTCAGAATCGACCCAACCGCGAGAAGAGGAAAACACTCACTTAGAGAGGCCATACGTCCGACGACCACGTCCCGGCGCAAGGCCTCAACCAACTCTGAGCCCGAGGGACCCTGCGCCGGGATCCCCACCCCCTGCTCCAGCCTGGCCCGCATAGCGTCCAGCTGGGCCTCGACTCCCCCCCGGGCCACCCTCGCCTCCTCCAGCTCCCGGAGGGCGGCCTCGCGACCCTCCTCCAGACCCCTCCGGATCGCCGCCTCCTCCCTTGCCCCCTCCTCTCGCTCCTCTCGCTCCCGGTCGGCCTGCTCGAGGCGCTCCTGCAGGGCCCTCACCTCGACATCCAACGGCCGCCCCGACAGCGGAGAAAAAGTCGCCGGCGAGAGGCGCACTGGGGAAGGCGGGGACGGAGTCTGGGAGGCCGGGGAGGGGGCCTCCGCGGGCAGACGCGCCCTTTTGGAGGGCCCCGGGGAGGGGCTAGGCGACGCCCGCCGTTTTCCCTTATCAGGGCGCCCGCCGCGCCCCTCGCGCCCCGGGGCTCCGGACCGGGTTACCCGACGCGTGATCAAGACCACGGGCCGGCCCCGGCCGCTCTCCCGGACGACCCCCCCTCCCCCAGCCCCGCCCCCAGGACCCTCCACTGGCGCCGCCTCCGGAACCGCCGCCGTCCCCGCGACCCAATCCCTCTCCTCGACACCCATCCTCCGAGTAATGCCCGCCAAGGGCCAACCCTGCTCCCGCGAAACGCAATAGGCCCTCCAAAGGGCCGAAACGGAACACCGCTCGTGATTGAAGCGGCAGGCGTCGCACACGGAGGTGTCGCGCCGGGACGAGACGGACGGGACCTCGAAGGAGCAAATGACGTTGCGACGCGCGCAGTGAAGACACTAGGCACCCGGTTTAGCCCCGGAATCAGAGGTAGGAGGCCACTTACCGGCCCGTTGCTGACACACCACGCGTGGGGAGGCAAGCCCCGGGGCCTCACCAATGCCCCCTCGAAGGCCTCCTGCGTGGCACTGGCCCACGCAACCCGTTGGGTATCGGGAACCTCCGAAATGGCCCCCACCGCCATCCCGGAGCGACGGAACCGAGGGGCGACGAGTCTAGGGCGAGGAGGGGGTGGGGGGCGAGGGGGACGCACGGTCATCCGCGCAAAGGTTGGCGCGGGACGACTCGGCTGAGGCTCCGGGGGGACACTAGGCCCAGCCTCGGGGACGGGCTCCGAGAGCCGGCTGGGACCCGCCTCGGGTGCCGGAATATTGCGTTGTTCTGAAAAGGGAAGGTTAGTAGGGCAAAGGGGCGGCACGGGGGTACTCACGTTGTTCGAAGAGCGCCGCTACGCGCTCACGGTCGAGACGAGCCCGGTAACGCGCGTCCCGGGCTCCCCACGCCATGAGGGGCGCGACCTCGTTCGTCTGCGGGGGCGTCGGGGAATGCGTCGGCGTTCGCGACATAGTTGGGTTTGATGGTAAAATTTTTTTTCGTTACGTGGCAGGACAGGCGCCGGTTCCCACGCTCAAGCCCGGTCCGGACCTCCGGCTACGCGCGCCTCGGAGGGTCTCGGCGCTGAGGGGGGGGTGATGTCACGACCCCTCCCCCCCGGAACCTCCCCGGGACACCCCCGGAGTCCCATCCGGGAACCTCTTTCGTCAATCCCACAGCGCACCCCGCCCCCACCGCTACCGACGCCGCCCTCACACGCATCAAGGACCACCATCAGCCATCAACGATCGCCATCAGCCAGCCCCCCGGGACCCCTGCATCACGGACCCCGGGATCACCCGCCATCAACGATCAGATCACGCGGCTCGCATACGGCCATCACGCATCACGCCCCACGCATCACGACTCCCTCCGCACCAATTGATCGCGCGTCCCCACACGCGCGATCCCGGTATACAGTCCCCGGCCGCTACTCAATGGCCCCCGGAACTCATCCCAGACACCCCGGAATCCCGAGACACGATCCGTAGTACTTATAGTATAGCTCCCCGTTGTATTCGACAGTCTTGATATTGCATAACTGTTACTTGGATATTGCGTGCCCTCTGTTTGACTGGTACGCCTCGTTTGGTACGCTTCGACTGGCACGCCTTGGTATTCGCGTGCTATAAGTTTGGTACGCACTTCGCGACTCTTAAATTACTAACTTGGTCTCGTCTTAGAACCTCCGGTTCACGACTCGACCCCCTCTAACCCTCAGCTACTCTCATCCAAAACCCCCGGACTCTAGTCCCCTCTCCCGGGATTACTCCTGTCCTCGTCTTGAACCCCGGAGTCCTAGCCCCGGAGTTCCAGACACCCGAGTATCCGTAGATCAAGTCCGCATCGTAAGGGCGTCGCTTTCCCGGAAAGCCCCCGATTCAGCGGAACCTGACAAATAGCCCCAGAGCTTCAATCTCGTCCTTTTAAAGTCTATTCTAAAGAGCAAAACTGGTGGCAGCCCTAAGGACACATGATGCAGCCAGCTCAAACTTGGCAAACGCCTGTGCAGACGACTCAGGCTCTCCCTTTCCAATTGACGAATCAGCTGTATCAGACGCCAGAGACGCAAGCTGTTGCTCGAGACAATACAGTTAAAAAGCGTGTGATGGAACATCGATTCTACAATAAATTCCTGATACAAACCTGTGCCATCACTAATAAGTCCAGCATGGCTGCTCCATCCCTCGTGGAATTTGCCCACATGAAGCCTCATAAAGATACTCATGAAAGAGATGATGTACGTGATACCAATGTTGAGCAGCCTTACTGATACACTGACTAAAATATTGATGCTTTCAGATGAATCGTTGGGCGTGAATGATGGGTCATGCTTACAGGGGGACATTTCATATCGATTGCCGACTGAATATCATGCCCTGTATGTCAAGTTTGACTATGAATATACTCATTCAACTCAAGACTTACATTGATAGTGAATGTGTACATCCACCGATTGCTGGATGCACATCTTGTCACCTTTTTGCTAGATGGAAACATCCTTGAGATTGTTAAGAAGAAGTTGCTTGTCAATTCTTCTGCTAGAAAAAGGCAACGTATCCTCACGGTGTGTAGTCCCATAATCCATCTTTATCATCCAATCTTATTTTAACCAGGACCTCAATAAAGAGATGCCTGAAGGAGGCTGGCCAGTTACTCTCATGGCAACTAACAAATGTGATAAACACGAAGCAATTATGGTCCATGATATGGTGGAAGACTTGAATGGTCATTTGCACACAACTGACTCGTATCAAGTCTTCAAGCACCCCTTTGCAATCCCTTTTAAGACTGCAGCCAGCCCTATCTTCATTCTGGCCAATATTCAGGAACAACTAAAGAACTTGAGCACGGTCGAACAGCAATGGTATGACTCGAATTGGAAAGCCAGCCAATGGGAGCTGTTCTTACAGGGTGCAACCCTCCTCAATGATTATGTAAACAGTGCATGCGTCCTGAACTATTTCAAAAGAAGAACAGGACGGACCACCAGGATAAGCAGTCATGGCGAGACTGTGCTTGGGCTACCAGAGGACAAGTATAATTATCGAGTAGGCAAGTATGAGTCAGGGAAAGCTGTGGCTTATGTTGCACAGTACAATTCTGATGACTCTGAACATGAACATCACACGGACTCAGAGGAGGAAGACGATTTGGATAAGAGGTCCTTGAAAAATCCAGGTGTCCAATCAGATGTCTATGTCAGGGGACCCCTCATTCCTTTCTTCTTTCACTCCTTATTTCTTCACTCTCCTTTCATTCACTTGCTTATTTCTTCTACCATTCTCTCATTTTGCTGTTACTACTTCTTCAACACTATCTGTTGGTACTATTCTCAACCTTTGAGGTGCTCTGGTTCTTTAGCTATCACTCAGACAAGTGTGGGCCCTTCAGCACCGCTCCAGGCTGCTTAGATAAGCCGGAGTTTGCCTTTCTGACTTCTAAAGTCCGGAGTTTTCCTCCCTTGTTTGCACACTTGTTTGGTTAGTCAATTTTCGAGTTTTTAAGGTTTTGTTGTACTGTACAGTTGTTTCCCACGCTTCAGAGGCCCCAGAAGCGTCCAACCTGGCATAGGGAATCCCCAGACTTGTTCTCTTTGGATCTCCCTCTGCCAGGTGAGTAGCTACCTTGATATTGTCAGTATATATTCTAATACACTTTGGATCTCCCTCTGCCAGCTGTGTGACTGAGCCACAGCCTCTAGAGGTCGCCCTTACAGCAGAACAAGTCTCTACATTTCGGTCTGGGAGCCCCCTTCAGCCTGCTTGAGCCCTCTCTTGCCCCTTTAGGTCCCTCCCCCACTGGATTACTCCCTGCCCCTCTGTTGCTTCTATGACCCAACCAGCCCCCTCAGACACTCCCCTGGACGCTTCTGCCCCTCAGGATGATGCCTGGGGTCGCTTGCTTGCTCTGGAGACTCAGGTGCAGACCACTCAAGCTTCCCTCACCCTCCACACCACCGAACTTGCTGGATTACGTCAGGCCACAGACACTATCTCCCATTCCCTTCAGGCCCTCTTAGAGCGCCTCCCTCTCACTCCTACCCCTCTCCAGGCACCTCCAGTTAGGGCTGGCACACCCCCAGTCCCTCGCTTTGGGGCCTCCCCCCCAGTTCATGCCAATATTCCTCGCCCAGCACTCCCAGACGCATTCAATGGTGACCGAGCGATAGGCGAGCGTTTCCTGCAGTCCTGCATCACCTATATTCAGCTCAGTGGTGAGGCTTTCCCCTCTGATGCTCTCAAAATCGCTTGGGTTCTTTCTTACATGAAGTCTGGGCGAGCTTCAACATATGCGCTACGAGTCTTTCGACGTCCTGGAGGAGTAGAGAGTTTTGGAAGTTGGGATCAGTTTGAGAAGGAGTTTCGGACAGAGTTCTTCCCCTTGGACCCTGCTAAGGTGGCAGCCCTCACTCTCCGAGACCCTCATCGATATGGGCAGGGGAAGCGGACCCTAGATGAGTACATCGACTCCTTCAGAGCTCTTGCTGAACAGGCCTGTTATCCGGATGGTCTTCAGCTCTGTCTCACCTTCCGAGATGGCCTCCTTCCCTCTCTCATGGATCGGATCGACAGCATGGCTGAGGGACGACCTGATGACACGAGTATCGAGACCTGGTATCAGGTAGCACGTGATCAGTGGCAGCTCATGGAGTTACGACGTGAGCTCCACCGTGGAACTGCCCCTCGCTCCACTCCACAGGCATCCTTTTCTGCTCGTCATCCCATCCAGCCTTCCCTTCCATTTCGCGCTCCACCCCCAGCTCAGGTACCTGCAGCACGTCCTCTTCCTTTGGAGTACCTATGGATGTTGATGCCTCTCGTCAACGTTCCTCCCTTCCTCTCCTCTGCCGTCACTGTGGAAAGCCTGGGGAGTACCTATGGATGTTGATGCCTCTCGTCAACGTTCCTCCCTTCCTCTCCTCTGCCGTCACTGTGGAAAGCCTGGTCACTTCGCTCGGTATTGTCCCCAGGGGTTAGAGGTGCACTATCTCTCAGCTTCAGAGCAGGAGGAGCTCCTTCTCCAGCTCCTTGCTGCCTGAGACGTTCGAGGAAACCCCTCCCCAGATGTACAGACTGAAGCAGAACCCCTGGAGGAGTCCTTGGGTCCTGTGGAAGCTGTAGCAGAACCATCGGATGGGTCCTTTGGTTCGGCAGGGGAGGGTTTTCAATAGAGCGACGGATGAGTTGTACGCCTCCGCCGCCTGGTGCTAATCAGTTTACATGTCAATCAGTAGAGTCTTCTAATGTATCGCTCCCTACTCCTGATTCTCTGACTGAAACTGTAAGCACCCCCTCCGACGTACAAAATACCCCCTTGGTCCAAGCCGCCGCTAAGACTTCTTCTCCTCCTTCTCCTGTCCGACGACCACGTGTTCCAGCTTGGGAACGACGCCTTCCCCGTCGCTATGTTGTTGCTTCTACTCCCTCTCCCAACTCTCTGCGTCTGAATGTGGAGATTGAGACAACTGACACTCAGCAGACTCGAAGCGTCATAGCTCTCTTGGACAGTGGCACTACTGGACTCTTCCTAGACACCCGTTATGTGGAACAACACCGGCTCACTACCCATCCCCTCTCTCACCCTATTCCAGTCTATAACATTGACGGTACGCTCAATGAAGCTGGATCCATCCGCTCAGTGGTGGATTTAGTCCTTCGTTATCAGACTCATTCTGAGCGTGCAGTCTTTGCAGTTACCAGCCTAGGAAAGCAGGACATGATACTTGGGTTCTCCTGGCTGCGTGATCACAATCCTGAGATTGACTGGGCCAAGGGTAAGGTGAGCATGAGCCGCTGCCCTCGACGGTGTTCCACATGTGCTAAGGAAGTGAGAGAGGAGCGCAGAGAGTCAGTCCGTGAGCGTGCTGCTATCCGGGCTTGCCGAGTTGGACACCTCCCCTTTGCAGACCTTGACCTACTGGATCCTCCTCCCTTGGCGTTCCCTTATAGAGAGGCCCTCTATGAGGACGTTCGAGGTGTAGTGAGTGAAGCCCAGATGGAAGATGGACGTGAGGGTGAATTTGGATGCGCTCCTGACCCAGAGTCTCCAGACGAGGCTATCGAGACAGGTGATAGGATTTATGCAACTACGTTACGACCTCCACCAACTGTAGCAGAGATCAGAGCTAGCCAAACTACCTCCCAGCGGCTAGCTCAGGCATTTGCTGCCAACTCTGCTCCTAAGTCGTTCCGAGATGCGGTTCCTCATCACCTGCAAGACTTTGAGGATGTTTTCTCTAAGGCATCATTTGACTCCCTGCCAGAGCGTAAGCAGTGGGACCATGCAATTGAGCTTACACCCAATGCTGAGCCCTCTAGCTGCAAGGTCTACCCACTCTCTCCCAGAGAACAGGATGAGCTTGATGCCTTTTTGCAGGAGAATTTAGACTCTGGTCGCATCCGTCCCTCAAAGTCTCCGATGGCCTCTCCAGTCTTCTTCATTAAGAAGAAGGATGGATCTCTACGTCTGGTTCAGGACTACCGAGTCTTGAATGCGATGACTGTGAAGAATCGCTACCCCTTACCACTCATTTCAGAGCTTGTCAACAACCTCCGAGGTGCGCGCTACTTTACCAAGTTGGATGTCCGCTGGGGCTACAACAATGTGCGCATCAAAGAAGGAGATGAGTGGAAGGGAGCATTCTGAACAAATCGTGGACTCTTTGAACCTCTGGTAATGTTCTTTGGCCTCACTAATAGCCCTGCCACCTTCCAGACCATGATGAACGACATTTTCCGAGACCTCATAGCGGAAGGTGTTGTGTGTGTATACCTCGACGATATTCTCATCTATACCAAGACTCTAGAGGAGCATCGTCGGATTACACGCATCGTACTGGAACGTCTTCGCCAGCACCAGCTCTATCTTAAGCCAGAGAAGTGTGAGTTTGAGCAGACTAAGGTTGAATATCTTGGACTGATCATCTCTCATGGAATGGCTGAGATGGACCCAGTCAAGGTGGCTGGTGTAGCGGAGTGGCCAGAGCCTAAGAACAAGAAGGAGGTTCAGGCCTTCCTGGGTTTTACCAACTTCTACCGGAGGTTTATTCAGGATTTCTCACACCATGCCCGGCCCCTCTTCGATCTCACCACTAAGGACACTCCTTGGCACTGGGATGCAGCACAGCAGACAGCCTTTGATGCCCTCAAACAGGCAGTCACTTCAAAGCCTGTCCTTATATTCCCAGATGATGACTCTCCCTTCCGTGTCGAAGCTGATAGCTCAGATTTTGCTACTGGGGCCGTTCTCTCTCAACAGTCAAGGGAGGATGGTAAGTGGCATCCTGTGGCTTTCTACTCCAAGAGTCTCAATGCCGTGGAGCGAAATTATGAGATCCATGACAAGGAGATGCTAGCTATCATTCGGTCATTTGAGGAGTGGCGACATTTCCTTGAGGGTGCCAGGCATAAATTCGAGGTGTGGACTGATCACAAGAACTTAGAGTACTTTCGGACGGCCAAGAAACTCAACCGCCGACAGGCTCGATGGTCCTTGTATCTGGCCAACTTCGACTTCTCTCTGCATCACAAACCGGGACGGAGCATGGGTAAGCCAGATGCGCTTTCTAGGCGAGCAGACCATGGTTCAGGAGCTAGTGACAATGACAATATTGTACTTCTGAAGCCAGAACTATTTGCTATCCGTGCTCTAGAAGGTGTGGTTGGCCAGGGAGAAGAAGTGAGCATCCTTCGAGACATCCGACGAGGTAACCGGGAGGGTGCTCAAGAAGATCTGGTAGCTAAGGCTGCCATGGCCTTGCATGCTCGAGAGAAAGCTGGAGTGAAGTCTGTCCGCACCGACGAGTGGTCTCTGGAGAATGGTCTTCTCACCTTCCAGGGACGCATTTATGTTCCCAACCTGCCAGACCTCCGGAGGCGGATTGTGGAGCAGCATCATGACTCTCGAGTTGCAGGACATCCTGGCAGATGGAAGACACTGGAGCTGGTTTCGCGGAATTACTGGTGGCCTCAAATGTCACGGTATATTGGCTCTTACACCTCCACCTGTGATCTTTGCCTTCGGACTAAGCCTCGTCGTCAGCCTCCTATGGGACAGCTTCATCCATTGCCTATCCCAGCTGAGCGTTGGAGTGTGGCCTCGGTAGACTTCATTGTTGAGTTACCTGATTCTCATGGATATGATGCGATCATGGTGGTAGTGGATCTCTGTGGCAAGCGTGCTCATTTTATTCCAACACACACTACTTGCTCAGCCATGGGCGCTGCCAATCTGTACCGGAAGCATGTCTGGAAGCTCCATGGGTTGTCAGATGCTTATGTCTCAGACCGCGGACCTCAGTTTGTGGCAGAGTTTACGAGAGAACTGTATCGCCTCCTCCATGTCAAACTCCACACCTCCACAGCCTACCACCCCCAGTCTGATGGCCAGACTGAGCGTGTCAACCAGGAGCTAGAACAGTATCTCCGGCTCTTCTGCAATGAACGACAGGATGACTGGGACGATCTATTACTAGAGGCAGAGTTCCAGTACAACAACCGTGTACACGCTGCCACCCAGATGTCTCCTTTCCTTCTAGATACTGGTTGACATCCTCGGATGGGATTTGAGCCTCGTAAACGACCTTCAGAGAATGAAGCGGTCAATGAGTTCATAGATCGGATGAAGGCAGCCCAGGAGGAGGCCAAGGCAGCTTTAGCTAAGGCAAAGGATGACATGGCCCGCTACTATGATCGTGGACGAACTCCAGCCCCCAAGTACAAGCCTGGAGATCGAGTCTACCTGGATGCCTCTGACATTGCCACTACCCGACCTTCTCAGAAGCTCTCTCACCGTCATCTAGGCCCCTTCCCTATAGTAAGACAGGTAGGCCCACTTGCCTATCGACTCAAGCTGCCTAGTGGAATGAGTTGACTCCATCCAGTCTTCAATGTGGTGAAGCTTTCTCCAGCCCCAGAGGATCCAATTCCAGGTCGACGTCCACAGCCACCTCCACCACCAGTTCTGGTAAACAACCAAGAAGAGTACGAAGTGGAACGGATCCTAGACAGCCGACTCTTTAGGAATAAGCTTCAGTTCAAGGTCAAGTGGAAGGGCTATGGAATCGAGGACGTTTCCTGGGAGCCACAAGAGAATGTCCATGCCCCTGCCTTGGTCCGGGAATTCTATCAACAGCATCCTGATGCTCCTCGGGCAATCAGAGGCCTCTATTCTCTTTCCAAAGTAGACCAGGCCATCCAGAACTACTTCTATCCAGCACGTCGAGACGCCGCACTCTAGAGGGGGGGTGATGTCAGGGGACCCCTCATTCCTTTCTTCTTTCACTCCTTATTTCTTCACTCTCCTTTCATTCACTTGCTTATTTCTTCTACCATTCTCTCATTTTGCTGTTACTACTTCTTCAACACTATCTGTTGGTACTATTCTCAACCTTTGAGGTGCTCTGGTTCTTTAGCTATCACTCAGACAAGTGTGGGCCCTTCAGCACCGCTCCAGGCTGCTTAGATAAGCCGGAGTTTGCCTTTCTGACTTCTAAAGTCCGGAGTTTTCCTCCCTTGTTTGCACACTTGTTTGGTTAGTCAATTTTCGAGTTTTTAAGGTTTTGTTGTACTGTACAGTTGTTTCCCACGCTTCAGAGGCCCCAGAAGCGTCCAACCTGGCATAGGGAATCCCCAGACTTGTTCTCTTTGGATCTCCCTCTGCCAGGTGAGTAGCTACCTTGATATTGTCAGTATATATTCTAATACACTTTGGATCTCCCTCTGCCAGCTGTGTGACTGAGCCACAGCCTCTAGAGGTCGCCCTTACAGTCTACGTCAAGAACAGTTTTGGTCTCTTGCTCTGTAAGTCGCAATTGCCTGCCGAAGACCTTTCCCAAACAGCCCAATCTCTAGGATCAGTTTCAGATGATGCTGATGATGATGATGAGGATGAGATGGGTAGGTCTGGGCCGCCAGAGTCATCAGATTTGTCTTCAGAATATGTCAACGACGGAACAGGAAGTGAATTAGGGAGAAGGGATAGCCCACTTCAACTTCGCTCACGGAGACGAATATCGTGAACTTCTCGCAACATCGATGCTTAGATACTCAATACTTGTCTTCGTCCACTCTGCTTCAAGCATACACAAAGTCACAACGAAAGGCAGTTAGGGATGCCTACTACATGATTCAGTACATATTTTCAACGTGTAACTATAACAGTGTAAACTCAGAACATATGCCACATGTCAATCATTATTTAGACAGAGGTTCTGGGCACATCGGAAGAGCATCCTGTAATTGTTCCTCTACCTCTTGCTTAACAAAAGGTAGCGGCCTTTGGGGCTGTGGCTTGGTAGAGATGAAAATGCTGGGCAATGATGTCTGTAGCATGTCATAGACAAAGCGAATGCTCAATTTTTGTGAGCCGAGATCCATACGAACAGAAGTAAATTGACCCCTCAAGAAACTAGCAGCAATGACCAGCCACATATATGGAGGGATAGATGACCAAACACATGTCGTGCCACTCTGAGTAAGAGTCCCATTGGTAGTATAGATAGGAAATGATTCAAGCCGATAGAGGCTGTACGGATAGAAAGTGCGACCAGATTTAGACACATGAAGACCTTTCTCTAGCTGGGACAAATGTCAGAAGAGCTTACCAAGGTGCAGAAAAAATTACATACCGGAGTATATCTTGTCCTTTGCTTTGGAGGACAAGAATGAAGATTGTCCCACCAAAGGTCAACGAGATAATCAAGGTGTTCTTTTTCAGGAACAAGCGTCCACTTCCTGTCATTGAAAGCTCTAGCCATATTCTCTTGTACTGTAAAGCGCTCATATATTGTATCCAATAGCATGATGACAGTAAACTCGCTCACATCTCAATCTGTTTGATTTAGAGCCAATGAACTCGTTCGTCTCGCCCCTTTGAAATCCCATGCCATATTCGATGGGATCGAGCTGGTATGCAATTGCTTTTACTCGACAAACAACATATTATGAAAATTAACCCACTATTACGCCTGAAGGAGAAATCAGTGGGAGAGTATAGATAGCATCCCTTTTTTCAAGGCACAGCTGCGATAGATGGAAGATGTCTTTCGAAGGCATGTGATGGGTCGAAAGGCAAGTTCAAAGAGTTTATGGTTGACCAACACATGTAAATAAATGTTGGAACCCCGCCATGATCAGTGATAATTCGGGCAAGGGGGATGTTGCGCCCAGGGTTGAATCGGCCACACTATCATATACTTTTGTACCCTTCACCTATCATTGTCTAGATGACCATAGAAACCAAATGTCATAATATCATTTTCTTCTTTCTAATCTATTGTGGCGTCCTGCAGAAGGGAGGGACAGAAGGAATGGGGGATGTATTTCGGGCTGTGACAAGCGTAGAACTGTCATGAATCGGTCCCGATTGGGACTCAGAAACCATGTGCACTAAAAATGGCATGACACGTTTCTTCCTCCCAATTTCCCGAGGGAGGAAAAACATTGACCATTTGCAGTACTTATGTACCAGCAGAACAAGAAAGGTATTGCTTAATTCGCAGAAAAAGGACTCACGACTGTCGGACCGGACATCTCTTGGGACTTTGTCCCCCAGAATCTATATTGCTTCCGGATGAAGGATCAGAAAAATAAATGCTAGAATGTCGCTGAGATGTTTGCCTTGCCCCTTTTGATGAGTTAATTATAGCCCTTGAGAATAGATATAAGGAGACATGGCTGTAAATGGTCAGTATGATGTTGGTGACTTGCTGGGTGCGGATCCGTTGTACGTATCGTCAATGCGAGGCTTTGATAGAATCCTGATAGGAGTGAATATGTTGGCGTATATAGACAGTGATGGCTTTAGCGAGAGAAAGGCATGCGGGGCTTGACGGCAGAGCAAAAATGCTTTAACATGTGAAGAATTTCTGTGAGTATGACATCGTTGTAAGAGGGAGACCAGTTTCGATGCCCAACGCCAACGCTGATTGCCACGTGGTTCTATGAAGTAGAGATGAAAAGACACTTGACTGCCACCAATCGCAAATGTCGCTGCGTCCTAGAGTCTTTGCAAGATGTTGAAGCTGAGGGTACAGTTTGCCTATTATGAAATCGAACGTGCAAAGGGGTACTCTGTCTGCACAAGTAGCTTTGCCTCATGTACGGCAGATGACAAGTGGCTTGTGGTGTGGAACAGAAGACATATGGACACCGAAGACGCCTGATCAAGGTTGGGCAAAATTCGGCCGGTGTTCGGAGCAATTTCTCCCCTTGCTGGATTGCTCCTGACTTCTATACGGTATTCAAAAGCGTTTAGCAAGCTAAACATATCCGCCTATACAATCTTTTGGCACAATGAGGTGGAACGTTATAGCATCTGGGTGCCTGCTATTTGATGGAGTGATTCTTATCATGGTGGCTGTGCAGATCCCTCAAATACTATGAAAATATACTATCAATGGCAAGGATGGAGGGTTTAAAAATACACAAATTAACGCTGGTGTGAATTACAGAACTGGTGAGAAAGCCGCACGTTGGTAGTAACGTACACTAGAAAGAGAACTTGACAAAACAACTAAGCCTTATCAGAACAGAGAAGTTTAGGTTTTCATGGTGCGAGATGAGTATAAATCATTGAAAGGGGGAAGATCTCACTTTGAGAGTGTACGAAATGAAAAATGGTGGGTAATACTCTGAAGATTGATAATTAAGTTGGTAGTGGTTAAAGAGCGACACCGCTCACCCGTTCTGCTGCGAGTGGGTGCGATGTAAGTGGAAGTGCAAGTAGCAGCGCGGGCAGAATGTGGGACCTTTTGCCCGACTGCTCTCAAAAAGACAATGGCACCATGCCGAAAACAGCTCCAGGTTACATATGGGGACGTACAGGAAGTGCCGTGGTGTGTGTATACCTGTGCGCTGGAAGAACTCCCTACCCATGGAATACGCCTTTACATCAATCTCAGAACTAAAGCCCGTATGGGCAGTATCCTGTCTGCGACACTCGATACTGAGAACTCGGGTCTGAATGCAAATCTAAGATAACAAGCCATGGGTGAGTACGATGTCACTTTCCTGACCCATGCAAGAATATTATGACGTAAGATAATAATAACTCAATCAGTCTTATCAAATCCATCACATTCTCGAACCTCTTAGAGACTCATCAATGACAACCTACAACGCACCTTCTTCTTCAACACCTCACACGGCAACCACGTCTAAGCCCACAGCTATCTCTCGCTTCAAACAGTTCGCAGGAGACCGCCTGGGAATAAAAACCCAGCCCAAAATTGTCTTTCCACCTCCTTCATGGCAGATCAACGACATTTCAAACCCCTATATAGCAGCAGACGCAGCAAACGCAGATAATGACTCTGGGACTACAGCTGAACCTCAAGAGGACATTCCGGAGCCAAAGACATTCGCGCTCAAGATCCGGCAGATGATACAGTCTCTGCCACCAAGCGTAACTGCTGCCATCGGAATGAGTCCTCCAGAGCAAGGTAGCCAAGACGGCACCAGCACCAGCACCAGCATTTCCCCTCCTATTGATGGGAGAGGCCCGCCGATTCCGGAGAACGTAGATGCTAAGACGATGAGGCTGTTATCCTCAGAGAACGTAATGAATGGCGACGACTCGGGCGTTCCGATGCCAAGTCGTGGAGCACGCAGGCAGAGCGTTTGGTCTGCTTTGGAAGGTATGGAACCTGGATTCGCACACAAATCTAGAGAACAGATCTCTGGACCGCCACCGACGCATCCAGATTCGGCTGCACGACCCACCGAGCATGCCGAGAAGGCTGTGATGTTGTATTCCCCACTTGAGCCCGCAGAAGACTCGGAGGTCGAGATTGCAAAGTCTACAGAGGTTACCAATGCTGACCAAGGAAGCCATGTACCGCCTCCCGCAACAATGGATACACAATGGGTACCTTCAACGACTAAAATTTCCGTGCTTACTACTTGGTGGGGATATAGGTTATACCTTCCTCCACCTGTAATGGCGACTCTTAGCTCGGGTCAGATAAAGGCTACTCAACGCGCAGCAATGATCACCACAGCCCTTACGTGGTTTTTGAAGAAGGTACCGACAATGGTGATTCCCGCGCCGATGATGCCGACTGTCAAAGTTCTTCGGCGTTTGTCACCCCTCCTCAGCTATATCGGTGTCTTCATAGCATGGAGCTGGACGAGGATATCCGCGTGCGACAAAGGTACGGTCATCCCCTGACCTCTTTTGTCTTTTGTCTCTCATAGAAAAACAAACTTTATTTCGGATCTCCGTCTACTCCATATCGGCCGTGATATTTATTGTTCCCAGGAAACGGCGTGGTCCTGTCTGCCACTTGGCTGTTACCTGTCGCACTAATACCTATGGCCTGGGACGCGGGTGACATATACGGTCCGCCTATCCGGCCGCCTAGTACGCCACCTGACTGGACTGGATCATGCGGCTTCTGGCTCTGAGAACACAAAGGGACCAGGGAAGAAGTCGAAGAGGTAGGTCTTGGATGAACTTCTCCAGTATGGTGTACTGGCTCTGAGAACACAAAGGGACCAGGGAAGAAGTCGAAGAGGTAGGTCTTGGATGAACTTCTCCAGTATGGTGTACTCACACTTTTTTTTCACTTGCTTCTTTCACGCTCAAATCGCTTAAAGTTTCTTCAGCCGTTTTGGACTCTCATAAGCACCGATGGAATCATGCAGCAATCAAATAAGCATGTATGTATGTATGTACACGCTTGAAATTTTCTTCCCTCGGAACGACAACGACGCGCATATGTCAATGTAATATGTACATATTCTTCCAAAGCTTTTCCTGTATCCGAGCTGGTGTCGACATTGACTTTCTGCATGTTGCGCCCATTATCCCGCTCAGGCTCGTTGCGAGATCATTTCAAAATTAATTATGGGTGCTTTACTAGCATGGAGCATTTATGTTGGTCAATTGAAGTCGAACCACTTAGATCGTCGGGATCAGATTTGCACGAAAGCCGGGCTATCGGTCTTTTGTCACTATGATGGGTTACATTGTTTTCCTCTTTCCCTGGTGTACTTCTTTCACGGTCAATCCCCTTGAATGTTCTTCTGCCGCTCTTGATCTTCACAGGTTCCGAGCAAAAGGTTGAACATACTTAGCATGTATGTACACCCTCAGAATGTTTTTTCCTCTCATACCTCAACTTTAAATCTAAATGGTCTGCGCACCAAAGTTTATCTGAACGAAAATGGGGTGGGTATACATTACAGGCTAGCGCATCACTCCGTCTTTGCTGATGTTGAACGTTTGAACGTTTGGACTCTCATAAGTTCCTTTTACTCTAGCATGGATGGCTGTACGTATACCTCTACCATCGCGACCGATCATCCATAGCCAATCCCATTGGGTCTCGCTTCATGCCATTACCGATGGCCAATGGGCGCTGGACCTTTTGTCAACTCTATTTTCTTCTAGAACATCCTCCCAGGACATGGTACAAGTACGTACGTACGTACACAGGTGTGTAACGCCGTCTCGTAAAGTCATGATCATAGACTTGTGATTGGACCGCCGGACCGGCCACGGTTTCACGGTGCGAGTGCCAATTGGGCAAGTAATTTATAAGTAGGACGGAAAGGGTACGCAACTAGCTTAGCACACAATCGGGAATTCTGGGACGGCAATCGCGGTGTTAGCGGTCGACTTGTATATAGTATACTCTGGATGACTGTGATAGGCAATACTTTTGTGGAGGAGTTTCTCTTGGCGAGACGAGCTCAGGGCACAACTTGTGCTTCGTTCGGACTTGGCGGGCATGCATGTGGAGGTTATGCAGTGGAGCATTTGCCACTGTATCGACGAACTGGAGGGGCTAAAGGGTTTAGGGACCTTGAGGAGGCATGGAGATTCCGGCGATAATCTGTATAGCTTATGATCGCTCATCGATCAGTAGTGAGTTCTTCATACGGCAAGTTTTGCAGGCTCGGGATCTGGGGATGGGAGTATTTCAGTCTGGTGATTCAGAAGCCTATGGGCGGCTGAGTGGGCATGTGAAAGGCTTTGTGCCTGGTTTGAGTCTGGGGGGTGTCCAGCGGTATCTGGAGTGCGTGTGTACAGGTGGAGTATAGATGATGCGATTGTGGAGAGGGTTGTATATACTAAGGCCTAGGATTGGAAATGGTCTAGACGTGGCGTACGGGAACGTGTATCAAAAACGAGACATTTTGTGGGCGGAACATATCATGATCACATCGCTGCCACGCTCAATTGCGGTTAATAAAATGCGGGGAAATAGTATGCATTGTTTCTGCTGTAATCAGCTGCCGATCGAGCCTGCGGCATATGACGTCCCTCGTTCTTTCATTGCTTGTGCACACCCATATGCCAGCGATGAGAACCCGCGCTGTGCTGTGAATGATCCATGTGCAACTGACGTAGCGAGTGAAACGTCGCAGAGATCGCAGAGTTTGATATTGAGAACGATGATATGGATATGGATATTTGATCCAAAGTCGGAACCCGAAGATCTTCCGCGCCCTTTGCCGCGCGCGCCTTGTTGTGATTTTGTGAATGTGAACCTAAATCTAATGATCTGCGTGTGGGCATGCAAGTGTATGGACACACAATATCTGAATCGACGCCGAGACGGTGAATTGATGATAGATAATAGATTGTGATACATAGAGGAGCTTCCTTCACATTCAAGGATCAGCAGGTAGGTGAGACTGGGCCGAGAATATTGGAGCGTTGCTCTCGGACCTGTGCATACGTACAACCTTACAATACACTCGTAACTTTGCGCCGAGTCATGTACGTTAACATCCAAAAAGAAAACGAGCGCTTATTGCGTCAAGGCAACGAGGCAATAGTCATCACCGCCACTTTGGGTGTACACAGGTTGCACGCCGTGTGGGGAGAGGTCATGAACATACATATCAGCTGCGATATAAACGTCGCGTTGCCACACTGATAGACAGATTACTGATGGCGAGTGTGTTGGATGGGCAGAGATACTCGGATGTGGGCAGTGGTCTGGAATTAATGTGTTTGGGATGGACGCTCGGGATCAGAGATGGGGTGCAAGTTGCCGCAGTGGGCGTTGATATATGGGGGTATAGTTTGAAGAGAGTGCAGTACGTGGGACTGATTTGGTGTTCGGGGATTGGGCGGGGATGGACTCAGGGAGTCGTGTGAATGGGGCAATTGAGTGCTATCTAGACGCTCGGGACGAAGTAACTGAACTGACGAACAACGGTTGGTATATAATGCTGGCACGAATGTTTGAAACGATGCCGAGACGTGGCCGGACGAGACACTATTTTGATCAAAGCAATCGTATAAGGCGGGATCCTGAAAAGGAAAGAGCGAGCCAGACGAAAAGACCGGTTCCCACGGGGTTCGGAAGATGCCGCGGGCCTCGAGGCTGTATAACTAGACTTTATAATTGCCCGCTCCAATTTCGTTTCCCGTCGCGTCCATGTTCTCCCGTGGCCGCTCTCGTCAGATATCCCATGCTGCCCTCGCCAGGCGAGCCGACCACGTCCCCCGCGCAGCAGCCCCCGACTACTACGACTCCCCCCCGTCTCCGCCCCGCTCTCTCGAGGACCAGGTACATGTCGCGTACGCACACGATGACATACATCTCGCCAAGATCTCCTTCTCCGTCTCAAGGGCATCCATGTCACCGGCAACGACGATCCCCGCATCGCAGAAGTCAAGGACGAGGACTTCTCCTTCTCCGTCTCAAGGGCATCCATGTCACCGGCAACGACGATCCCCGCATCGCAGAAGTCAAGGACGAGGACTTTGACTTTTGCTTTGTCCCCTACGGCCGTCTCTTGGACGACGAGGAGGAAAAGGTTCTCAAAGACAGACAGCGCGCCGAACTCGACCGCGTCGATGAATTCCGTCGCGTCCAGCGCCTCAAGGACTGCGAGAAGATCTGGGACCAGGGTAAGAAACGCTTACGCGAGCTCAAGACACTTGCAATACGCAGGAGAGACCTTGAGGAGAAGCGCCACACAGGTGTGACCCATTCAGGCGAGTCCGAGTCTCGCGCTCCACGACGAGCGCCCCGCCCTACAACTCGCGCAGTCGTCTCCTACAAGCTTGCAGAACCCTCTGTCCCGCGTGAGCAGGATCCTTTTGTCTATGACTTGATGCCACAGCCTCCAGTGTATCCCGTCTCGCGCCCACAGACTCCCTCTCAGCCAAAGTCCAAGTCTCCTTTTGCCCGCCCCCTCTTTGACGACTCGCGTGCCGTGCCTTTCAGCGAGGTTTTGAACAGCATGCAGGGTCCTTTGTTTCCATCGGAGCAGCGCTCCGCTACTCCTTTGTCGACTCGGAGCCAAGACGCCCAGAGGCGCCGCAATGCCGAGCTCTTGGAATCGTTACTCATCGTTGTGGAACGCGAAGAGGAAGGACGCCGACGGAAAAAGGGCAAGGCCCCGGAACGGCTGGCGCCTCGGAGAAAGGAAAGCGGAACTTTGATTTCTCCTTGTCCGACGTGTTCCTCATCTTCATCCTCGGACTCCTCGCCATCTTCTTCCCGTCGTTCGTGGCTCTCCTTTTCCAGCTCATCCTCCGTTTCCACTGCCGCCACAACTCCCTCTAGTTCCCCGCCCTCCAAACCCTCTGCGTCTCCTCTCCGCAAGTCCAGCTCCAAAACATGGTTCCTTGCTCCTACTCCTGCCCCTATCGCTCCCGCCGTTCATTCCTGTAAGTGCAGCGCCTCACACCTAACCCCTGTCTCCCCAGCCGACGCCCCACTTCCCGTTATCCCTGACGCCATATGCCCGACCCTTAGGAGTTCCGGAAATGCCTCCGTCACTCCGCCACATTGCAGTGACGACACAGCCACCGCGCCTACAACAAATCTCATACTCCGCCGTTTCGCACAGCTCATCGATCTCGCCAAAGGGTTCCAACATGCGTACATGAGCGCAGCCATGTTTGTTGTCCCTCCGGTCCCCGATACATACGCCGCCGCTTCACTTCGTCTCCACGTCTCTTCACGTGCCTGCCCAACCTCCAAAGCCCGTAGGTTCTCCACACTCAGCCCACCCGGCTCTCGTGTCCGCGTCATTGACGTGCGTGCCTTCTTGGGCACGTCTGCCTCTCGATATGCATCCGACGACTACATTCTCCGACCTATCCCGCTCCGCCTGCTTGGCAGAGACGAGGACGAGGACCTTGAGCTGCCGAGGACAGCGTTGCCTGAACCACTGCCGTACGAGCTGAGGTTCAAGCCGCATCCTGTGCCGCCGCGGTCGCCGTTTCGAGCTGTGCACGGCGTCGCCCCGCCGGGCAATGTGGTGCTCAGGGTGAGGAATGTCGAGAACCCGGTCCATTTGAGGGTGAAGGCGGTGGAGAATGTGACGAAAGGGCTGCCTACTGGGACTGGGTTTGGGTTCGGGTATGCATGGGGGTGTAGGTATACGGGGCTTGGAAGTGGTGCGAGGTTGGGGAGCGGGAGGACTGGGTATGGGTATGGGATGGTGGGGTTGGGTGGATATCAGGCAGATGGAGGGAGGCCGGTCCCGGTGGAGGGGACGTTGGCGTGTGGGAGGGAGAAGGTGTTGCGCGTCGCGTATGAAGGGATTGGGAGGAGTAGATTGAGAAATGAAGTCCGAGAGGGGGAAGCGCAAGAGGGAAATGTGGGTCCTGTTGGTGTTGAGAGAAGAGGCAGAGGCCGGGGTAGAGGCAGGGTGAGGGGGAAGAGCGTGTTAGACTATGGGGAGGATGGCGATGGTGATGGTGATGCCATAAGAGGAGGGAGGAGGACGGCGATGTGGTGGTAGAGTCTTATCCATCCTCTGCGGTGGCCGCGCTCTGATGCGTTTTCTTTTCCATTTTCCATTTTTTTCCGGGCTCCATGCTGTTCTCGTTTTCGTGCTTTCTCGCTATGCTTACGCCTTGATCCGTCTAATTCTTGTCCTGATCATGCTAAATTGTATGTTCTCGTTTTCGTGCTTTCTCGCTATGCTTACGCCTTGATCCGTCTAATTCTTGTCCTGATCATGCTAAATTGTATATATCCGCACGAATTATACGATACCCTTCCTCCCTTTGTACCTTATGTGTACCATGTGTAACTTGTTTACTTGTATCTACAGTTTTACATTACTTGGCTAGGTGCCGTCTATAGACACCAATTTCACATGTGTAATCCCTGGACACTCAATTTGGACTTTTGTTCAGTGTGAACTTACTTCGTGACAGATGAGTAACTTGTGATATTGATGTTGATATCTTAGGGAGGCTTGATCGTTATCACAATCGATTCCCTTGACATGGGTAGAGTGGTATTTTGAGCGCTGCCTTACCTCAACGTTTAACGTTTGCATTTGACTCAATGCATATGGTTAGTTGCCAAGTGGGTCATGATAACCGGTACATTGGTCCGCGCACTTACCCCTGTGGTTGTGTGTGGCTTACTACCACATCATATTCTCGTGGATAGCAGTTTGTAGCGTAAAGTCGCTGTGGCAGTAGGTTAGACTTTTTTCAGGCACGGTGGCACTTTCTGGAACCCTGTCGACGTTTCGATAGCCACTAAGTACTACCGACCTTGTAGTTTCGTATTGTATGCGCGATTGGAACTTTCGCGGCTCATAAATTGATTAAATCCTATCATCTACTTGTTATTGTTCTCGAAGCAGTACATAGATCGAGCTTTCGAGTTCGTGACGTCACCGTTAATATAATCTGGGTTATCCAGAAAACTACTCCTGGTCACTAATCTCTGGATCGCTCCAAAGTGCGTAAGGAACGTAAGGCTTCGGTTTAGAGCCGGAGGCCGGTTGCTTTGATTTCTCTAAGCTCAAGAGTACGAATCTATCGGTTACTACACACGTAAGAAAAACTTCAGTAGACCCCCTTTCGAGTCAGGGGGTGGAGATGTATCTCTTGGCTCTGGCTGCGACGCTTCCTTGGCTTTTACTCGTACTCATAGTACCTTTGTAGTGTGCGTCGGTAGGTTATATGAATTATGAAGTCGGCACGCTTCTATCTGGAAACTACATATAGGTTTCTCGTAAAGTCGCGGGTGGAAAGATTACGCCCACTTAAATGGAACAATGACGACACATCAGGTTTAGGGCAAACCTGAGTTATTTGCCTTACGGAGTCTGGGAAACGAGTCCCTTAGCAGGCGGTTTGTGGAATACAAGCAGTTGCAGGGGTTGGGGGCTAGTACAAAAGGAGGATAATGAATCAATTAGAGTTTACCACAAGTAGCTAGGCCCCAGACGTCAAAACAACGAGTGCAAGAAGTTGATGTACGTTTACGAATAAGCAAACAATTCCTTACAGTAATCAAATTTGATCTCGCGTTCAAACATGAGTGCGACACAAGCTAATTTGACCACCGCCGATGGTATTCGTTCCTACCTGACCGGTACAATCTACGCCAGTCATACTATCGCTGCCCTCAGCGGCGGATTCGGAAACTACACATATCGCGTCCACCTCATCAAGCCAGTTGATGGTCATGAAACGTTAGTACTGAAACACGCCCAGCCGTTCATAAAGAATACTAGCATCGCATTCTCGCTGGATCGTCAGGTAGGTGGTTTTGTTGGCAACAAAAAAAGCCTTATTAATTTCGTGATCAAAGATGTTTGAATACGAGGCGATGAAACGCGTCAAGGCGTGGCTCCCTGCACATTCCCTTGTCACAGTTCCTACAGTTTACGAACTCGACACAGAGGCACACGTCCTAATCATGGAAGATTGCGGCACTGACGCCTTCACGCTCAAGGATTTCATGCTACAAATTGGTCCCGATGCATCCACTTCACTGGCAGAAACGATTGGATCGTCCTTGGGCGGCTTCATTGGCGATATGCATAACAGGAGTAGCGCAAACCCCGATGGAATCCTGGAATTCTTCGCAAAGAACAAACAGGCCTTGGAACTGTCTGTATGGGTGACATACGGACGGTTAATACAGACACTCAAGCCGGGCGAAACAGATGATGTTCCTGTCCTTCTGGAAAATTCACCACTGGAAATTGTAGACGCCGATCTTCTTGTTGTAAAGAAAGTGGCAGAGGATATTAGTGCATCTATGCTCGCTTCTCGTGATTGTGCAAGTAGATCTTCGCCTTGCGATTATAACTTGAATGCCAACCGCCGAAACTGACCTCTTTCTAGTTCGTCATGGGCGATTTTTGGCCAGGAAACATCATGGTCTCTCTGGACAACAAGAAAAGGCTCAGAAAACTGTACCTCCTGGATTGGGAACTCGCGAAGCCTGGCCTTCCAGGCGTTGAAGTTGCACAGTTTTGTGCTGAAGTGCATCTTGTACGAAGATATGTGCCTGCAGCGGACAATTTCGCATCAGCCATACTAGACTCGTTCTTGCAAGCATATGCTGGTCAAATGAAACCTAGTATCCAGCTGGCACAGCACGCTTTGGCTCACTGGGGTACTCATCTTGTCGTATGGGTTACACGCAATTCCCCCTGGACCTCCAACAAGGAAACAATGCTTAGTGTCATTGAAGAGGGTGTCCAACTCATTGTCGCCGCGGCCAATGCTTCTGAGGAGACACTTTTACATTCGCTTGTGGGGCCTTTGGTTGGCAGTTGGACACACGGCTCGCAGCAACAAGAGTCTAACATGATTTCACCGTTGACTCACTGTGCATCTACCGTCCAGGCATAACAGTATAGAACAGTATGTATTATAAGTCTTCATAAGTCCTCAGTAGATCATGTACAATATCATTACGAGCTGTTCACTCCCTTGTTCTAGTCGTCACCGAACATGATCTTCAAGTTTTTGACACTTTCAGGATCAACTCCTTCGTCTCGAGGCCCGCTTCCCCGGAATGCTTCTTTGACAATGGCCGTCTTGCGCTTTTGAATCTGTAAGATGCGACCCTCAATAGTATTGGCCACCTGTCCGGTTCTTTCAACTTTATAGCTGCTCAGAGCAGAAGATTGGAACGTACAATGAAATGCGTCACATAGACCGGCTTTTCCTGGCCAATTCTATGAACACGATCGATCGCTATTGGATGGACCAATATATAGGCAAGACGGCTTGAGCTGATATAGTAAACCTTACCTTGATTTTCCGTGGCAGCATTCCACCAGCAATCCATCTACATTAAAACAGTTAGGTGTTTTCATTTGCGAGGAACATGTATCCGATCACCATAAATACATGGTTAGCACTTGTGAGCTATAAACAAACAATATTAATCAATCCATAGAAAATCTTTTGGGAACGTGAATGCCACGAACATTCAATCCTACACCCCCGGCCTTTAAACTGATGACTAGTATTTTCGGCCTCCGCGATGGAGCTTTGAACTCTGCTATTGTAGCGTCCTTCTTCTTTATATCCATAGACCCATCGAAGCGATAATGATCGTATTTCTCGCGTTCTAAAGCGACTTGGATAAGATCCATAAACGAGGTGAATTGTGAGAATACGACAGCTCGGAAACGAAGGTCTTGATCTCTGAGACGCTCTGGAAAGAATTAAGAGTCAATCTAAGTCCAAGTGAACGGACCTTGTGAAACGTACTAAGGGCTTTGAGGAGAGCTTGTATTTTGGTCGAAGTTTGGAAGTCGTTCCGACGAAGTGTCACTTCAGGCTCGGATGCCTGAGAACTGGAGACGCCTGGGTTCTTCTTCCATCGTACTACCTCAATGAGCTCGCTCGCCTGTGTAATTGTCAGAAAGGTTATACAATATATAAGCTATGGAACCTTTATAGGGCCTTCTGAGCATGTTGGACAGCGCGATTCTTCGCGCCTCTCCTCACAACTCGTCAGATGAGCGAGAATACAATCTTTGCAGCTGATAAAAGATACTCAGCAGCTGCTTCTATGAAGATTTGTGGAACTCACCATTGATGCATACATCCCGGGATAATCATGGGTGTCTCCATCACGTCGAGACAAATAGGACACTCTTCTGCTTCTGTATCTGTATTGGCTAGTTTCGCTAAGACCTCCTCAGCGAAGGTGCTCTTATCGCCACCTTCTTCAGCTTTCTCAGTATCAGCGAATCGTCGGATCAAGTCATTGACATCGATCGTCCCATCACCAACAGGCGAAAGCGCACGCTCATCGTCGGGCGTTAGGACGAGACTAGGGTGCAACACAGCGCGCCTTAACCTGATTGAAATCAATGTAGCGTTTAAGATATTCAAAGGTAGATATGTGCCAACCTCATTAGCATTGCCAAAATGTGGGTATAATTCTTCTTAACAAGCCCTTTTGCATCCAACCGTTCAAAATCTCTCTTCGCAGATATATAAATTTTGTCGTAAATCTTTCTCTCGAGGGGCGAAAATTCCAACGTTTCCACCAAAACCTGTCCAAAATACGTGAATGTCAGGACGACATATGACTTTACGATTCACTTACCTCCTTCGAAGGTAACTCCACGATCCTGTTGCCATCAATGTCGCGCATGTTCTTTTCACGTCTTAGTAGGACGCTCTCAAGAATGATTTGGACGATTTCAATGGCCTTTGGATCACGCGCAAGGAAGGGAAGTGTAATAAACCTACAGAATACTGTATGCAGGGCAAACACCAGAATCGAAAGACAACGCACGAACGAAAGAAGGCAAAGTCTGACCAAGGCTTGAAATCAAGAAATTTTCTTTCATTGGATTCAGTACAAGGATACGATGTCGGCAACTGCTAGAGAAACTCACAATAGAGAGTATAGGTCTTCTAGCTTGTTCACAATTGGTGTCCCTTTGAGACCTTCAACAAAATGGTCAACTATCAGTCGTTGAATTCTTACCTGTAACGGCCCAACGTCTTCGAGCCCGAAGGGCATATACAGCTTTCGCTGTCTTACTTGTCCTCGACTTGCAAGAATGAGCCTCATCGAGGACAACTCGAAGCCAGTCAACTAGAAACAGGGTGTCAAAAAATGATACAAGACATCTAAATCCTACTAACTTTCAAAGACAGGAGATCTGCTGGACTTCTCCGACCTGGCATGCTCTGAAGCAAGCACACCATAAGAAGTAATCACGACTTTGATACATGTATTATGGTCGTCCGAATCCTCAATCGCAGTTTCCAAGTCAAGTCGATTTTGGCCATGCCACACCAAGACCTCTATGGACCCAGCTTTACTTGATTTCTCAAGCTCTTGTGACCATTGAGCCAACAGTGATGTAGGCGCGACGATAAGAGTAGCCGAACTCGGTTTCTGAGGCTTACGTTGGACGGCGGGACGAAAGGCAGCGTTAAGCTTTAATTGACGCGACTTTGCTACCGGCAGCGTTTTAACGTCTTCTTCAGACGGAAGGCTGGTATGTATGAGTGCGGCCAACATAATCGTTTTCCCCATGCCCACTGAAAAGGATAATGAATGAGATGACAAGCATTTATCATGTCTTTAGTATCTAGACGTACTCTCTGTTTGGAACATGACGAACATAGGTTTTTATTTTTAAAGATAAAAGAAGAAACGTACCATCACTACAAAGGTTGGACCTTAATGAGGTCTAGATAAAGATGGAAGTGGCAACCTACGCGAGAATGCCCCCTCTGAACGTTTTCTCGGACCTCGGAAATTCTAAACTCATTTCACCAGAATATGGGTTCATGTAGAAGGGTTTCTCGTCAGCAGTAAGATCAATGACGTCTCCATCCATGGCCGGCTTCCCAGGGAAGACGTATCTCCAGGATCGATGTAAATGTGAGATAAATTATATGTTACGGAACGTACCGTGACCATAATGGGTGCATCGATGAAGACTCCCGAGCGTCCATATACCCTGATTCGAGCGAGTGCATCCATCTATACGAGGGTTAAATCATCGAACAAAACCTCACAAGTTAGATTTAACGTCATACAGTAGTGCTTGTTTTTGATAGCCTCGTAGATTTAGCGTAAATGTTTCATTCGGTTCCATAGTACCCAACGTGCGATCATTGTTTTGTGCCCTCAATGAACAATATTTTAGCCTTCGTCGAAGGTTTCTGTACGAAATACCTCTTGTAAATGGCGTCTAGATCATTTTTAGACAGATCTTCGGCGTCATCAACCTCGATTTCCTCATCGTCCCCAACAATTTCTGTAACCTTCTTCGACTTGTGTTTTGCGAGACGGTTTAGAGCCTCTTCACGGACCCTGGCTGCATCGTGAGGTGACCTAACATTGGCTCCAGCTTCTGGTTTTAGTCCAATGACATCGAACAGTTTCAAAACAGCTTCTTTCCTCTCTCTCAAAGTCCTTGAAATGGTATAGTTAATATTGCAGATGGAACTAATAGATGAACAAGTACTTCTCGTCCAATGTTTCTTGACCCTCGTTAAAGATGACGATAGGTTCATCATCTGCATTCGAGATAATAGGCGGCATAAAGGCAGATTTGAGTATGTAAATTTGAAGAGTGACGAAGAGGCTAACGCCGGTGGTCAGTTTTTCAGGGCAGTCAGTCATCGTGCCGCGGAACTCGACAATCCCTGAAATTTCATTTCTTAATCATTTCCTCAGCGACTCCACAAAAGAACGTACCTAGGTCCAACAGCTTAGCTACCCACCAAGAAACGTCTGTAGGTAGACGACCAAATTCTAGATTACTTGGTCAAAATCATGCATGAAGAATAAGTGAACGAGGCTAGCCTGTGCCCTTGTTATTCAGCAGACGAACTATAGTGTCACCTTTGACTTTTTTCTTGGCTTTAGATGGCTGAGGTTTTAACATCGCTTTCAGGCTCATCTGCTTCTTCCCGTCACCTTTCTTCCCCTGTGCACCGTTTGTTTTACTGGATCCAGATTTGAGTTCCTCCTGTCCATCACGGTGAATCTTGACAGGCTCATTATTTCTAATGTAACCTTTCCCAGATACATTACTCCAGGCATTAGGCACAAGAAGCTCGCCCAAGTAAGTTGGAGGAAAACTTGGTGGAGTGGATATGCAACGCTTCTTTAGAGGTGGTTCTGAGTTAGTTATATTCTGAACTTGAGGAACTGGAGATTCCAGTTTGACTGAAGTCTGCAGACTGCGTACACTAGAACCGCGACGATAAGGTATTGGGGAAGAAAGTTGAATTTCTTCGTCCTCGTCATCATCTGGCAGAAGTTTACGTTTTGGAGCAAGTGGTGAAACGTTTATAGTATCAGAGGTCTCGTCATCGTCACTGCCTGGAAGAAAGAGGCTTTGAGGTGAGGATTCTCCGGGGGCTGTTTCAGCTGGAAAGTGGGTTTCTTCCACATACTTATCGTCAGCCTCATCGTCTGACGTAGCAAAAAAGAGGCCTGGAGGTGGGCCATCGAGTGCCTGATCTTCGTCTGTCATGATGGAAAATAGATGGCAAGAACGCGTTTTGAATCATAATTGCAGCTGGACGCGTCAAACGCGTTCGACAAACAAGCACAAACTCGAACAAGAAATAATCTTGCGCGGCCTTGATCTGTTCCATTCATCCAAAATGCAGCGCGCTCTGCCAATGGTGGGAGCTAGTTCATTGCGTTTTATCCTACTCTGATGCATCGATTCTGCAGCAACCTACTGTTGTCCTCCTGAAAGAGGGCACAGACACGTCCCAGGGAACCCCCCAACTACTGTCTAATATCTCAGCATGTCTTGCGATAGCGCAGACGCTTTCGACTACTCTTGGTCCAAGGGGAATGGACAAACTCATTGTTTCTGATCGTGGAGAGGCTCAGATTACCAACGATGGTGCAACAATCCTGAAACTACTTGACATTGTACATCCTGCTGCGCGTACTCTCGTTGACATAGCCCGGGCGCAGGATGCTGAAGTTGGCGATGGAACGACAAGCGTGGTACTGCTTGCTGCACAACTTCTGAAGGAGATCCGCGGGTATATAGAGGAAGGTGTCAGCCCACATATCATTATGAAAGGGTTCCGCAAAGCGTCACAGTTGGTAAATGTGTTTTGTTGAAGCGCGTTTTGTCGATTTTTCAACAATATTCCACAGGCTATTGATCACATAAAGGAACTACAAGTATCTATTGACAAATCAGACACAGAGTTCGTCCATCATATCTGAATCTGCAAGTCAAAATTAATATGGTCGCAGGAAATTCCGCTCGCTTCTACTAAAATGTGCCTCAACATCGATGTCCTCCAAACTCATCCACTCCGAGAAGCCCTTCTTTTCCAACATGGTAGTCGACGCCGTCCAAAGTCTTGACCAGGACGATCTTGATGAATCATTGATTGGCATAAAGAAAGTTGCCGGAGGTGGCATGCAAGATTCTCTTCTTGTGCGAGGAGTTGCCTTCAAGAAAACTTTTACATATGCTGGCGCAGAACAACAGCCCAAATCATTCAAAAACCCTCTTATTCTCTGCCTCAACGTAGAGCTTGAGTTGAAGGCAGAGAAAGATAATGCCGAAGTCCGAGTAGAGGCTGTTGCTGATTACCAGGCTATCGTCGACGCTGAGTGGGAAATTATTTACAGAAAACTGGAGGCTATCGAAAAGACTGGCGCAAAGGTCGTCCTCAGCAAACTACCTATTGGAGACCTCGCAACCCAATGGTTCGCTGATCGCGACATCTTTTGTGCTGGACGTGTTGTTGCTGCTGATTTGAGACGAGTCGTTCAGGCTGTCGGAGGTTCTATCCAATCTACTTGTTCTGATATCGGTAGGGAACATCTCGGCACGTGTGGTTCGTTTGAAGAGAAGCAGATTGGTGGCGAACGTTACAATCTGTTCGAGGAATGTCCCAAGGCCAAGACTTGCACCCTGGTATTACGTGGTGGTGCAGATCAGTTCATTGAGGAGGTTGAGAGGAGTCTTCACGATGCAATTATGGTTGTCAAACGTGCAGTCAGAAATGGAGAGGTGGTAGCAGGAGGTGGTGCCATTGAGGTATATGACAAGCGTCTTACGCTGATTTCTAAAAATCCTGACATTATTTCTCAGATGGAACTTTCTGCGTACATTCGAAAACACGCACTGTCCATCCCAGGCAAACAACAACTCATTATGACTGCCTTTGCAAAAGCTCTTGAAATTATTCCCCGCCAGATCTGTGACAATGCTGGCCTGGATTCTACGGATATTCTCAACAAGCTTCGTATGAAACATGCGGCTGGGGAGAAATGGTACGGTGTCGATGTTGACGGTGCTTCTGGCGTCCGCGACAATATGGATGCTTTCGTCTGGGAGCCGAGTCTTGTTAAAGTGAACGCTATAAGTAGTGCCGCGGAGGCAGCGTGTCTTATTCTTAGTGTCGACGAGACAGTGAGAAATCCCCAGAGCGAACAGGTAGGTTATTTGTACCCTTTTTGTAAATTGGCTTCTCATCCGTCCTCCGCTAGCCCAATCCTGGACCAAAAGCGCCACCAGGAGCAGCTCAAAGAGCCCTTAGAGGACGTGGACGTGGATTACGGTAGAATACGAGCATTTACTGATAACATAACGGTGAAAATATAATAACTTTGAGAGTGGCGTGTTCAATTGTTCTTTCATTACAACATTGATATCTACCTACGCTACAATAATCTAGCTTTGGTCGGATCTGTAAGGATACGCCACGGTAGACCTAAACTACATTCTGAGAGAAACACCATTTTCGTCAAGATACTCCCATTCACTGCCAGAGCCTCGTTTTGCGGTCCCGTACTTGTAATAAGCATTGCGCTTGTGAAAACAGATGGATGCGAGCTGGACGAGCTGGACGTCTCTGCGAAGCTTATCGCCATACTTGTTCTCAGCAATCTGCTTGAGTCCTTCTGCCACCTTCTTCTCCGCAAATGACTCCTTTTCATCATTCTTGATGTACTTGAATTCGATAAGGATTGCTTTGCTGTCATTTTCTTTCTGTAGACGCATGTCGAGTCTTCCGTGCCCACTTTCCAGATTGGAGTCGACTTGCCACCCACGCTGGCTGAGATGGCACGAAATCCCAAGGACGTACACATGATATAGTGATTCATTATCTTTTTTTATGTCGTGGGAGGAAAGGAGTCTGAGAAAGCCATCCAGCAGCTGTTGGAATTGGACACGATCGCCGTGATGGAGGTGTTCCATCATGTCATATGGTCGTGACATCAGTGGGTCCTGTGCGTATGGCTTCAGAAACCACTGGCGCCAGATATCACGAACCTCTCTATTGGGAATTTTGACGACGGCTGTTGAACCTCTGATGCTATCAATGGTGAGATAGCCAGTATAGATAAGAAGCGTCCAAAGTGTCTCGGGCCCAATTTCCCCACGAAGAGAGGCATATTTGAGGTGCGGTTGTCGGTCAAGTGTGATGGGGATGCCTGACTGTGCAGATTTGGAGATCAAGTCACGGCAGACTTCAAGCACAGGAAAGAGACTGGGTTTGGTCCACAAAAGCGCATGTAGGAGTTCAGAGGTGCCTGAAGTAGCGTTGAGAAAAGAAAGGTTCAACCAAGATGCAAATTGAAGTCAAGCTGAAGAGATGCCTACCTGATATTTCCCAATAATGATTGAATTCCTTCTTCGCAACACAGTTGACTATACTCCAGGGATTGTAGATACCCTTCTTTCCAGCAATCATGTAGCCATTATAAAACTTCTCCAGCCTCTCGTCGGGTGCAAATCCATCTGCCTCCCACGGACAGATATCACGCGGAGGCTCTGCGAAGGTGAAGCCATCCGTATTTGGACACAATGCCCGTACCTCTTCTGTTGTGAATCCAAATGAGTCACAATAGGTCCCCTTGTGGTCCAGGGGGTCAAAGACTTCAACATTGTTCAATCCGGACATGATTCCAGATTTGGCCAGTGGCAGGATGCCGACGCAGAAGGCTTTCTCAAGATAGTCGTTGTCCTTTTAGGGAAGCAAGTTATATATGAGATTGGGAGGGGAACGTAGAGGGACCTCAGAACTTACCTTGAGCAAAGCAGAGAAGAAGCCTTTCATTATTTGTTCACCTTCCTCCGCAAAACCGTTGTTGAAGGCCACTTGTTGCGGGGAATCGTATTCATCGATCAGAACGATGAATGTTATCTCACGACTGAGCTTTTTTGACGCTGATGTGTACAAAAGTCTCATAAGGGGCTGGATGGTCTGCAGCTTGTAGGTATCGCACACTTGAGCAATGTCTGCATGAATTTGCAACCCGCTCAGGCATGCACAGGATTCAACGCTGTCGCGGAAACGAGTATACACAAGTTCTTCGAGCCTTTCAACAGTGAACGCAACGATGTCCTTCAGCGAGAGGCGAAGCACGAGGAACTTGCCGATATTTGTCTGGTAGTGCGGGCTTTTTGAGATGAGCGTTTTATCGAAGGCTTGTACACGCTCCTCCCCAGCTTTTTCATCTGCCATGTATTGAAAGAAATATCTACGAGCAGCAAAAAATGAGTTGAGCAACCAATGAAAAAATGACTTGAGAATGATTCCTTACTGCATCATAGAGATGTTCATTGTTTTGCCGAAGCGACGGGGCCTCAACACGATGCTAACTTCCGTCTTTGCGTCGATGAATTCATGGATGAGCCAGCTTTTGTCCACGAGCGTCGTCTTTTTTGCAGCATTTTTGTAGTTGGCCTTGCCTACGACGAGTTCGTTGACACTATTGATGATCTTGATGCTGCGAACAGGGGAAATTGGCGTGCTGGACGCTGAGCTGTCGATTGAAGGACAACTGGAACTGAGATTGCGTAGTGCTACTTGTAATGAGCTAAGAAGGTGCTCAGCAGGTTAGAAGCTGACCTTGCTCTCCCCCACGATGATACTGCTGGGGCCAGAACCAGTTTCTGGTGGGAAAGGGGTAAAAGAAACCTGTTGTTTATTTCTTAGCCAGCTTTTCACTGTAGAAACAGGCACTTTCCTTTGTTGGAAGAGATTTGCCGGCAGAGATTTGTACGTTGGAAATGGCGGAACATATAAACACTATTGGGTGTCAGCAGTGACATCCATACTCGACAACCCCACGTGATGTGACTGCAGGCCATGATGAGGGTCTGTACATAAAGTGGTCAACCTCATCATGAATCCGCCTCTGCTGATTTCGCCGCTCCGGGACGGTCCCACGAGCATGGTCGCAAACACTGTCATTTGTCACGTGGCTTTAACGATGAGCTCTTTGAACGTGAGATAGACCGCCGCCACCACAATAACGAAGGACATCGTGAAGCTGCTTTTGCTGCCGGACGTCCCCATGAACATGGTTGTAAGTCCAGCCACAAGCACCAACTCAATGCGTGTGAATTCGAGGATCGCATGGAAGTGCGCAATCTCCTCAATGGTCTTGTCAGAGGGGCGACCCGCCATGCTACGAGCACTAGTCAGAGCAATAAAAATAATCGAAAAAATAAACGTGTAACGAAGTTACAGGGATTGTGAGAGCTTAGGTTCACACTGCACAGAATCAGACCAGTCCGGTCTATTGACTATGTAGTATAAACACAAAATAAGCTGCTTAATAAGCAGCACATATGTACGTATATATAGTAAAGTAATTAATATATTATATTTATTATAATAAATATAATATAATATCTACTACAGTAAGTAAAGCTATGTGGCCAACGCCACATAGCGGACTACGCTACACACCCCCCAATCAGACCGAGCTACGGTCTTGAAATAATACGATGGTCATGCCGTCGGTAAGTCAGGGACGGGGGCAATGGGAGAGTCCCCAGGCTCCCGGAATGGATCGGCAGTCGCGTCGTCCATGTCGTAGTCGAGGAGTTCATCCTCAGGTGCGGGCGCGTAGGAAGTACCCGAAGGCCCTGCTACTGGTAGGGAATCGTCATAGTCCTGGAGGGGGAACAGTGTGAGATTGGGGTCGATGGTTGACCCCGGGACAGGTGGTTGGGGATCAGGCAGATCCCCAGTGTCGGACGGATACTGGCACGTCCAGATTTGCGGGCATGAATGTCTTGCCCGATGAAGAGGTACATCCCCTTGGCGAGCGCGTCGTTGTATGCACGACGACTGTTTCGCGGGCATGAATGTCTTGCCCGATGAAGAGGTACATCCCCTTGGCGAGCGCGTCGTTGTATGCACGACGACTGTCCTGCTGCTGGAGCATCAGGCGTTGGCAATCGCCAATGGTGGCCTCGCGCCACCCATCCCACTGAGGGATGGACTGGGGTGTACCGTAGTGGTCGAGGCGTTGTAGCCTCTCGTCATCGATAGCAGCCGCCTCGTTGTAGAGCTGGCTGTTGCTGAAGAATAGATGGGCCAAGTAGGTGACCCCATAAGTATACATGTGGTCAGCCCAGCTGACCGGAATTTGATTGTGAAGAAGGACGCGTAACGCGTCCGAAGTGGTGAACACGGAAGCTGACGCTTCCAGGATGTCCACAGCCCGAACCTCGAAGGTAGGGTCGTCGGCATGGAGGGGCTCAAAGACTTGCCCCGTGGCCGCCTCGTACTCAGCCACGGCCTCTTTGTAGAGGCCTGGCCTGGCAAAGATGTAGGCCAGGTACTTGTGTACCGTGGCCTTGGAGAGGCGGCTGGCGCTGAGGACGCGTACAAGCGCAAACCCAAAGAGGCTGCGCCCATGGCCAGACTGGTCCATATGTTGGACATTCCCGGACGTCCATAGAGGAGGGCGTATGAGCCCAGGTAGTCCAAAGCAAATGGTTGCTTTGGATCAGGAGGGGTAAGGCCAACGAAGGCAATTTTCCCTCCCTCTTTACGGCGATAGAGCCGCGACGGCACAATTATTTGCGGGACGTTCTCCCGCTCCTCTGGACTCGCAAAGGGTACCGCGATAGTCCTATACTCGACCTCATCGAGTAGATGAGACATAGCTCTGTCTCGGGCCGTAGAGTGGCAGTTGAGCACCACCTGCTTGAATTTGTTGAGCAAGAGGTAGCCCAACTGACGCTGACAAAGCAGCATAAACTGGTTGTTAACCAGTGCATGAAGTCTGCGGACTTCTTGAGGACTGTGGAGAAACTCGCGAGGTGCCACTTGGTACACCTTACTATTGTGGGGCGTCGCCGCGGCGTTGCCCTGTTTATCGTCCTCGAAGGACCTGGCTGCGCGGGCTTCTTGCCTGATGAAGATGGTATTGGTCATTGGCGACCAATAGAATTGGGGAGCTAACCCCGCGCCAAAGAATGAGTTCTGGCGTTCAATAGTGTGATCACAATAGATCACAACACTGAGTGCATCAGGAATGTGCCTGGTTTGGTCCTCGAGGAGGGCAGCTCCTCGCTTGGTGCTATCCTGCGCCCGACGCTCCATCTTAGCTCGTCGATTGCTGTTGCGCTGTTCGCACGCCATACGTTGTGCCGCCATCTCGTGCGGCACAGGGGATTCCATACGAGCCTCTTCAGGCTCCTCATACCAATCGTCGTCGGAGGGCAGGGAAGGCAGCCTCTCCAGCTCCGACTTCTCAGATTGTGGGTCCATTGCCCACACACACCGCGGGAGTTGGGCTGGTGGGCCCTCTACCAGTATTGCGAGTAAAAAGGGGATGTTAGCCCCTGGGGCCCCTTTTGGGGCATCCTCGGGGAAGTGCACATTGACGTAGGCGTGCCCTTCCGGTTGCTTACCCCGACGATCCTTTCGGGGTTGTGAGGCCTTGGCCTCAGTGGGGCATGTGCTCACGCCCCTGGAACTCTGCTCTCCAGAGTACGTGGTGGATACCACAGATACTGGTCGCGAAGACGCTGATAGGACCCCATACAGGTTAGGCGCATCAACGGCAGGCTCGGCACCGGCTCCGGAAAGCTTGCCGCACTCGTTCCGAACTTAGCGCACGCGTTCTACCCATTTTAAGCCATTTCCGACGGCCGGACACGGCAGGAAGCAGATCCGATTAATGATAGCGCCGATGGCAGCAAGGATGACAACTGACAGATGGCATCAGTCACTGACGACAGCGCTTAGCGAGAAGCTTGATGATCTATCAAAAACTGACGGACAGCTTGGCGTTTGACCTTGGCGTCTGACACCGCTTACCGTCTCGATTCGGCACCTGACATCGCTAAGCACTTTGAACAGACAGAAGGGTGATGAATTGATGGTTTAGCACCGCGATCTGCCGCCTGGTGGCGCCAAGGGTCTTGAGAAGACGGTAGGGATCTGAAACCGTTGGAGCTACCCCTATGAAATTTTCCAGTTTACCGCACTTTGGCGATGGTTGGTCACTGGCAATGGTGAACTCCTTGTAGTATATATATATTACTTACCGACTTGTACATAGACCATCAGACGAATAGACCAGAGTTTCCCCCTTTCCTCAGTCTCCCTTACGCTCAAGAGCTCATTTACGCTACGGTCGGCAACGTCAAACTCATCGGCAGTTACAGACACTCGCCAACACTCGACACACTCGCGCCTTGCAACTACGGCAGGCATTATCGACGCTTAGACTTCGCTAAGCTTATCGTGCTCTTGCTGCTTACCTTTGCCGTGTTCACTTACCGCATTTTCCTTAGGCGCTTTACCTTAGCGCTTGACACTTGCCGACCCCGTTACTTACCTTTGCCGTGTTCACTTACCGCATTTTCCTTAGGCGCTTTACCTTAGCGCTTGACACTTGCCGACCCCGTTACCGACTTTTACCTTTTTTCACAGACGCGTTCTCTGGGACCTGCCCGGGACTCCTCACCACACTTTTAGCGCCCGTTACCGACTTTTACCTTTTTTCACAGACGCGTTCTCTGGGACCTGCCCGGGACTCCTCACCACACTTTTAGCGCGCCCAACGCACACTCTTGGTACGGTAACACTTTAGTTACATTTGTTACTGACCAAACTTTGGGCGTCATCAAATTGGAGCCCACCGCGAGGGATCTCTAGGGCAGAATTCTGCCAGAAACCCGTCTTCAGCGTAGGCGCCGCCTGCTAGAGCAGTCGGCAGAAGGCATAGCTCCTTCCCACCCATCAACTCCACAACCACCTGGTGCCTTACCGGGTCTCTCTCTTGCCCAGGAACTACAGAACGCCACTGTAGACGCATTTCCTGATCTCTTCCCGCATTCCCTCGATTATAGCGCCGACGACCCCTTAGCGTCGCCCTTTACCGTACCGCAACCAGTTACTCCCATCACTCCGCTAACGCCCCTTTCACAACTCATTTCTCTTACCCCGTCGCCAATTTCTAGAACTCCTTCCCCACTACCGCTAACCGAACTCGCCAACACAGTCGCTATGGAACAACAAGTCCAGCGCATGCCACCACGCAACCACTTCTCGGCACCGAAATAGGACGAGTCCAAGCCACGGGAGCTCTCCCAGTATTTTAAGGAGTTGGAGTATTTATTCAGGGATTGTAACATTACCGACCATACGCAGATGAAGGAGTACGCGGCAAGATACGTATCATATGACACGGCAGAGACGTGGACAGGTTTGACCGAGTTTGCCGCCTTTGTCCCTGCCGCCCCACCCGTTCCAGCCCAAGGCGCTTCGTATGAGGACTGGAAGACGGCAGTAATCCAGTTGTACCCTGGCGCCGAGGAGGCTACCCGATACACGGTAAACGAGCTCCAGAAACTAGTACAGGAATCATTCGACAGTGGCACATCATCTCTTGGCGCATTCTCTACGTATTACCGCAAGTTCCAGAAAATCGCTAGGTGGCTTCTGCAGAACGGCAAGCTCTACATTAACGAGGAACGTCGCCTATTTCAGCAAGGCATCCCGACTTCACTGTGGACTCGTATTGCTCGTTGCCTAGAGATAGTTCACCAGGCTCATCACCCAGACAAGCCCTATAATGTTGCCGACGTCTTTGAAGCCGGTAAATGGGTTCTCAAGGGAACAGACACTGGCGTTGGGCTGCAGCGCGCTAGGACGAGCCCACCACCTGAGCGAACTAACGGTATCATTCCCATCCCGCCTCCTGTTGCCGACTTCGTTAAGAAAGAGGAGCTCAATGCTGCTATTACCGCCGCTGTCGCTTCCGCTATGACGCGTATTGAAACTATGATTACCACCAACCTGACTGCTAACCGACCCGCTAACGTACCTGCACCTGGCCCTTGCCACTTCTGTGGGGAAATTGGCCATACCATGACTAGAGGACGCTGCGCGACTTTAGAGAATTATATTCGGCAAGGGAGGATTCGACGGGCTATCGACGGCAAGATAGTCCTCACCACTGGCGCCATCATTCCCAACTACCCAGACAAGAAGTCCTTCCAGGAGCGAGTTGATGAATGGCATAGGCGCAACCCAGGACAGATCGTTACCGGCACGCTTTCCGGCAACGCCAACCCTGACCCTGAACAGGCAACGCAACAGCAAATGGTTCACGAGGTCTTACACTTCGACAGCGTTGGCGACCATCCCACATTCTCGCGAGAAGAACGTATCGCCAAGCTCCAACAGGAGTTGGATTCGCTTAAGAATCAGGTCTTTGATGGGGTTGAAGTTAAGCAGCCCAAACAACCTCTCAAAGGATATAAGCCAATGCCTCCCGCTAGCAAGTTACCGACACCTGCTCCTACCGCACCGCCTGCCACTACCCCTGCTACCGCTCCAGAACCATCGTCGTCCGCTACCGCTCCCGAACCGCCCTTACCGCCTCTCCATCCCTACTCAGGGATTCCCGACTGTTATCATGCTCCCGCACAACGGAATTTTGCCGCTCCCGAGAAACGTCCTGAGGGTGGCTACTGACCTACCGCGCCAATTTTTGACATAGAGAAATCTAACCACGTTTTTAACCGTATCATGAAAACCGCCGTCACCTTGTCAGTAGAAGAACTTTGTAGTATTGCTCCCGACGTCCGCAACCAAGTCAAGACAGCAGTCACTCCTCGACGACCCTTGGCGACAGCCGTTGCCGAGGTTGATGAACTCGACGACGCGCTTCCTGGTTTTTCTGTTACCATTGACTCTCCCGACACTGATGAGCCTCTTGCCGACTCCATTGCTAACGCCACCTCTGTGGACCCAGTGGAGACTTACCTTAGGTCTGTGGACCATGGAGAGGACCCAGCAATTCTTACCGTCGCTCAAGAATCGCACGCTATCCGCTCACCTACCTTAGGTCTGTGGACCATGGAGAGGACCCAGCAATTCTTACCGTCGCTCAAGAATCGCACGCTATCCGCTCAGTAGCGCTAACCGTAGACAACAAGCACGAAGTAGAGGCAATCGTGGATAGCGGGTCTCAGATTATTTCTATGGCAGCAGAAGTCGCTAACGATTTGGGTCTCATTTACGACCCTACGGTTATATTAAACATGCAGAGCGCTAACGGTACGGTAGACAGATCCCTCGGCCTCGCCAAGAATGTGCCGTGCACCCTTGGCGACATTACGTTTTATCTTCAGATACACATCTTACGTTCACCAGCTTACGACCTACTACTTGGCAGACCCTTCGACGTCTTGGCGCGATCAGTCGTCAAGACAGTTACCGACGAGGAAACGACCCTCACAATTAGCGACCCAAATTCCGGAATCCGACGAACGGTGCCGACGTTCCCTAGGGGACAACGAAAAGGCGCCCTCGCTAAGCCACCGGAGTTTACCGACCAACACGCCAACGAACGACCCCACAGGTGTTTTCACAGACCATCGAGGAGGTGATTGGCGACGATCACGGAGATGTGGCGCTAACGCTAGAATATGACCATTCAACTGGTCTTGTAAATGTTATGTCTACTGCTTTTCTTGCCGAAGACGTTTTAACTACTTTACCCGCTACCGACGCAGAGATTTCCCAGAAAAATCAAAACATTACCGACTCCTCTCTTGCCTACTTGTACCTTACCGCTTCCGAGTCTTTTCAAAATATTGCGTCTACCGATACTTATCTCACTACTCTTCCCGGAGCCTCGTCTCCTGCCGTTCTTGGACTTGCCGCTCCTCAGGCTACAGTTCCCCTTTCCACCTCTGTTTATAACCAGGCTAACGCTCCTAAAAGGAAAGGGGTTCAAGTCAAAAAGAAATATAAGCCAGTTGCGCTTAAGACAAAACCCGTCGCTACGCACTCTCCCGAGACTTTTAGAATTGAGCGCCAGATCATTGGCGACCCTCTTGCCGACATGCCGGCCTTATCACCGAATCCGCCACCCTTTCAGCCCACAGGACGTTTTACCGAGGAACGCCAGCAGCAGTTCGCCAAGGAGCATGACACAGGATTTTTGACCAAAGATGAGTTGAACGTCCTTACCGATCTTGTCGCTAAGCAAGACAAAGCCTTTGCTTGGGAGGACTCCGAACGCGGCAGTCTACGTACAGATTTCTTCCTGCCTGTCATCATCCCGACTATCCCTCACGTGCCGTGGACTGAGCACAACCGACCGCTACCGCCTGGAATTGAAGCCGAGGTCTGCCAAATCATTAGGACCAAGATACAGGCTGGCGTCTACGAGCCCTCAAATAGTTCTTACCGCTCCCGTTGGTTCTGCGTCCTCAAAAAGAACGGCAACCTACGCATAGTCCACAGTCTCGAGCCGCTGAATAGAATTACTATACGACACTCTGGCGTACCACCTTTCCCTGACCACTTTGCCGAGTCCTTTGCCGGGCGCATTTGTGGCGCCACCCTTGACCTCTACGTTGGCTACGATGAACGTCTGATACACCCCTCTTCCAGGGATCTCACTACCTTTCAAACTCCATTTGGCGCCTTGTGCCTAGTTACCTTGCCGATGGGCTGGACAAACTCAGTCCCTATATTTCATGACGACATCACTTTCATCCTCCAACCCGAGATACCGCACCATGTCCTTAGCTTCATTGATGACGTTGGCGTCAAAGGCCCCAAAGACTGGCGACTCGTAAACGGCTTACCGGCGACCCATCCCGACAACTCCAACATTCGCTTAGCGCTATGGGAATTTTTCCAGTTGCTCAACCGAGTTCTCCAACGTATGAAGTATAGTGGTGGTACTTTTAGCGGCCACAAACTCCTCCTATGCGCGCCAAGGTTCAAGACACTCGGTCACATCTGCACTTCCGACGGTCGCATTCCCGACGAGTCTCGCTTAGCACTCCTAGAGCGCTGGGGTCCTTGCCGCGACCTATCTGAAGTTTGCGCCTTTCTCGGTACCGTTGGCGTTCTCAGGATATTCGTCAGAAACTTTGCCCATCGCGCACACGCCCTTAACCAACTCACCCGCGCCAACGAGCCCTTCGAATTTGGGCCAGACCAGGTCACTGCCCAACGCGACTTAGTAAAAGCCTTACAAGACGCCAAGCCCCTAGTCCCCATCGATTATACCTCTGCCGACCCTGTTATCTTGGCGGTGGATACCTCGTACATTGCCGTTGGTTACTTCTTGTGCCAGTGCCTTAGCGACAATCGGAAACAGCGACGTTACAACCGTTTTGGGTCTATCACGCTAAACGACCGAGAATCTTGCTACAGCCAGCCTAAGCTAGAGCTCTATGGACTCTTCAAAGCCTTCCGGTCGCTAAAGATGTATTTGATTGGCGTGCGGAACCTTATTGTTGAGGTCGACGCTAGGTACATCAAGGGCATGCTGCAGAATCCCGATATCCAGCCATCCGCTAGCATGAATCGGTGGGTAGTCGCTATCCTCATGTTTCACTTTGAGCTGGTACACGTCAAGAGCTCTTTCCACGGCCCAGATGGACTCTCTAGGCAACCACGGCAGCCTGGCGACCCGGCAGTGGACCCACAGGCTGATAGCGATTTCGAGGACTGGATCGACCGTTTACATGGTTTCGTGCACCTCATACAACAGCCAATCCCCCTACTACGACGGCAACAGCCTACCAGCATCCTTTTACATCCCATTGTCCCTTACCGCCCCAAGATCTTTAGCACACCCCTCACATTCTACACGGCAAGCATCCTTGGACAAGACTTGCCTCCAGTAAAAGTCGTACAGGAACCCCAGTCGCTAAGAGAAGACAGCAAAAACCTGACCTACGATGCCGTTCCCCGATCCGCCAAGGCAAAGGCGGAAGACAGTCGCCTGTTAGTAGTCGAGCAATGGATACAAGACCTTAAGCGACCCCCAGACCTTACCGACGAACAATACGCTACTTTTATCCGATATGCTACCCATTTCTTCTTTACCGACAACAGACTTTGGCGACGAAATCGAGATGGCGCTCACAAGCTGATCATCAAGCCAGAAAGTCGCTTACGAGTCCTGCGCGCCATGCATGACGAACTAGGACATAGAGGTCTGTACGCTACCCGAGCCTCTCTGCTAGAACGATTCTGGTGGCCACACGCTAGTACCGACATCGCCTGGTACATTAGGACTTGCCACCTCTGCCAAATTCAACAGACGCGCCAAGTGCTCATACCGCCAACCGTTGCAATGCCAGCTCCCCTCTTCAGCAAAATCTACGTCGACACCATGCATATGCCCAAGTCTGGTCGCTACAAGTACATCATTCAAGGCCGTTGCTCGCTAATCCACTGGCCTGAATTTCGAATGCTCCAAAGAGAAAACACGGAGGCGGTCGCCAAGTGGCTGTTTGAGGACGTCATTTGCCATTGGGGAGCACTAAGAGAGATCGTCACGGTGATGACGCCCAAAGTTTGGTCAGTAACAAATGTAACTATCGTGTTACCGTACCAAGAGTGTGCGTTGGGCGCGCTATAAGTAATTTGAGGAGTCCCGGGCAGGTCCCAGAGAACGCGTCTGTGAAAAAGGATAAAAGTCGGTAACGGGGTCGGCAAGTGTCAAGCGCTAAGGTAAAGCGCCTAAGGAAATGCGGTAAGTGAACACGGCAAGGGTGAGCGGCAAGAGCACGATAAGCTTAGCGAAGTTCTAAGCGTCGATAATGCCTGCCGTAGTTGCAAGGCGCGAGTATGTCGAGTGTTGGCGAACGTCTGTAACTACCGATGAGTTTTGACGTTGCCGACCGTAGCGTAAATGAGCTCTTGAGCGTAAGGGAGACTGAAGTAAGGGGGAAACTGTGGTCTATTCGTCTGCTGTCCAATGTACAAGTCGGTAAGTACTTTTATACTACAATAAGTTCGCCGTCGCCAGTGGCTAATGACGCCAGAGTGCGGTAAACTGGAAAATTTCAAAGGGGTAGCTCCAACGGTTTCAGATCCCTACCGTCCATTCAAGAGCCTTAGCGACGCCAGGCGACAGATCGCGAAGCTAAACCATCACTCCATCACCCTTCTGTCCGTCAGAGTACCTAAGCGATGTCAGGCGCCAAATCGAGACGCTAAGCGGTGTCGGACGCCAAGGTCAAACGCCAAGCTGTCCGTCAGTTTTTGATAGATGATCAGGCTTCTCGCTAAGCGCTGTCGTTATTGACTGATGCCATCTGTCAGTTGTCATTCTTGCTGCCGTCGGCGCTATCACTGATTGGATCTGCTTCTTGCCGTGCGCGGCCGTCGGGAATGGCCTAAAATGGGTAGAATGCGTGCGCCAAGTTCGGAACAAATGCGGCAAGGTTCCCGGAGCCGGTGCCGAGCCTGCCGTTGATGCGCCTAACCTGTATAGGGTCCTATCATCTCCCCCCAACTGAAAAATTGACTGTCCTCAGTCACCAAATAAGGCTACCGTTACCGCTTTTGTGACAGGTGGTCCGTGCGTTCTTGAGATTTGGTTTATAGTCCTGGCGCATGAGTGTGGACTTCGTTTCTCCTCCCCATCTTTACCTGGCGCTCTATATATAAAAAAATATGTCTTTCCGAATTCCAACTCCGCCTCCAGTACCGTCCCGCGAGGCTCAAGACGCCGCCTCCGCCTACATTGCTAAGGCGAACAACTTCATCAAGCGCATCGAGGGTGTGGGCGCGGAGGCGCCTACCAACTTGGTTGTTGCCGTTATGAAATTATTGGAGCGGTGGTATGAGGTGCGCGTTCTTGGCGTGGGATGGGATCGCGAAATCGAAGTGCGGGAGTGGTGCCGGTCGCGGTACCTGGATCACCGTGGCGCAGAGTGGCTAGCGCCCTTTGCTCGATTTGTAAGGGTTTGTATTTCTTGCCGTGTCGCTAGCTGACCGGGTTCCTAGGCGCCTCCTCCTGTCCCCACCATTGAGGACGAATTAGAGGATATCCTATCTGGGGCCTTGCCGATGACGGTGAGCGCTCCCGCGCCTGAGTAAGTAACTCTGATTTTGATTTCTAACCTAGCTGTGGTCTGACCTATCGCCTCATAGCAAGCAAGAGGTGTTAGCGCCTCTTGCTAATTTGCAGGTGGATGCGGAGATGGCAGCGATTCGCGAGAGCGTGCTGGAAGAGGCTTCCCGCGACGCCAAGGAGAGGACCAGGGCATTGGAGGAGCGAGAGGCCGCTGGCGAAGACCTGGTCGCCAGTGAGAAGTCGCCAGTTGGGAGGAAGCAGGGGTCAGGTGAGAAGGACTCCCGCGCCGGCAGTGCCCTAAGCCCAGCACTGCCGGCAGGCAAATCGGGCTCTCCGGTCAAGCCTGGGAAGACCTTGAAGAAGAAGGTAAGTTTATGCTTCCTTACCGCTGCCGACTTTTGTTTATTTCTTCCTAAGTCTCGTAAGGCTGCCGCCCCTCGTTACACTGTGAGTTGGTCGCGCCAAGGTACTTTTTCCACTAACCGCCTAGTTGGCAGGCGCCAACACAAACTTCCTTTAGCGACGCAGAGCTGAAGGGATTGTTGGTAGCGCGACGAGATGAGGCGGTTTTAGATGAGGGAATGGAAGCGGGAGTAGTCTTGCCGGAAATGAAGGATAAGAAGACGGCAAGTCCGGCGGCAAGACGGGAGTTCAAGGACTCCCAAGGAGCGGTAAGTGCTGTAGCTCTTCTTACCGCGTCTGTTGACACTTCTGTAGTGCGACAAGTGCTGGGCCGACAACGACCCAGAGGGGTGTTGGTACCCCACCGGTGGTCAGCCCTGCTACCGGTGCGGGACGCTAAAACGGGCTTGCACCTTGGACGGCGCCAAGAGTCGTGAACGCGGTGGGGCTCCCGACGCGGTAGTGGAGCGCACTTTCAAGCGTGCCGTACTCGTCAGAAGGGCGCGGGAGTTCGTCGAGGGGGAGAGGAAGAAGCAGGCCGCTGGCGACGCGGCTGGAATCAGCAAGAGTTCCCTGGCGCTGCCGACTCGCCAAGGGGATGAAAACGAAACAGTCGGTACTCGTGGCGCCGGGGAGCGCCAAGGGACGGCGGTCCCCTTAAAACGACAAGTCCCTTCACCTGCCAAGGGGAAGGGCAAGGCTAAGCGCGCGCGGGTAGTGGAATCTCCTCCCCCCACCCCCGAGGACGTTGAGATGGAGGATCTCGAAAAGGCGCTTGCCGCTAGCCGCCTTCCGCCAAGGGACACCGAAGCCGGGCCTAGCAACTTGCTCTCCCCCATCCACCTGCGAGTGGCTTCTTTGCCACTTCCCGACGAGGATGACGCGGTAATGGATCCGCCGCCAAGGGAAGAGCCTGAGGCCACGGTTGGTGACAAGGACGCGGACGGGGAGGACGACATGGGTGCAGAGGAGGCGGTAGCGGTAGCGGGAGGCAGTGAGGATCTGGCGGCCGACGAAACGTTGGCGACTCAGCGGGAAGGGGGCGATGAAGAGGCATCGGTAAGGGAGGTAGTGGAAGGAGAGGAGGGGGCAGGAGTTACCCGGGAAGAGCCTGAGTGGCGGTGGTTGCCTCCCTATGGCAACGCCGCCCCTTGGGAGGTTTCAGACCCCGAGGACGTTGCCGGGCTGGAGCCTAGGCGCCCCGTGATCGCTAGGGTCAATCCCTCGTGGACCCCCCAGCCGCAGCCAACGGTCACTGGCGACGCCTTCAACTGGCTGGGGCAAGACCTCGTATACCCAGTGGTGGCGCTCAATCCGCGGGAGATGTTGGAGCGATTTTCCAGGAGGGCGGCAACGATGGAGGCGGCAATGGGACGAGAGCGGGAGCGGGTCCGAGGGCAGCTAATGGCGCTAAGGTTGCGGTATTCCAACCTTGGCCGCAGCCTTAGTGTCCTTCGGGACTATCAGGCAGATTGCCAAGCCGCCCTGGATTGGCAAGCGGCCAACAACATCCTGCCGGGCGACCTCTTGCCGCTTCGAGACTCATCTTTGCCCGTGTCCGACGATTCCCTGCCGATGGAGGACAGTAGCGAGTAAACGGTCCTTAGCGTAGATAGGCCGTTTTGTAGATATTTTACTCATTGCCGGACTCGCATATATTTTTCTTGCCGCGTTCTTGCCAAGTGTGAGGGGAAGCTTTATAATTTGAGTTAGCGCAGCAGCAAACAAAGTATAGCTAAGCGACAGTAAGCGGTAAGCATCCTAGGGTAGGTTTTAGTAAGATGAATCATATGAGGGGGACTTAGACAAATTTTTGAGGAAAAGGGAAACGCTCAGTAAGTCATCATAGCGAAAAACCCTTGGCGAGAGTTGCGCAATGCGCTAAGCGTTGGCGACACACTAGCGCTGCGACTTGACTAAGTAAGAAAATGTCTGTTAGATATGGTATAGTAAGTGTCGGCAAGAAAGATAAGTAGGGTAAGTAACAGAAAGAAAAAGCTTATCAAGTTATAGTCTTTTCTAATCATTTTCTTCTTCTTCAACTAAAGTCGGCAAGTCTTCATCGTCCAATAACTCGGTTTCTTCAAGTTCTCGTAGCTTGGCGGTGTCGATATCTAGCGCTTCAAGCGGCAAGTCAATGTGTTCTCTGGCGAGATACGGCAATAGGCGAAAGGCGGCAACAGGTCGGTGTAGGACTGAACCATCTAATTCACAGAGCACGTAAGCGCCTCCACGGTTACGAGAGATAACTACCAAAGGTCCTAGATAGCGCGGGCGCATTTTCTTGTTGTAGGAGGTCTCGATTTTGGAGTTGCGCATAAGCACTAGCGCTCCTCTCGGGAAGTTGTAATCCTTGATAGTGGCGCCATGCTCGGTTTCGAATCGCAGGGCTGCTTGGCGACGGGCGCTAAAGACTACCTCGTGGAGTCGCTCTAAATCTTCCTTCCTTCGCTGGAGATCAATAGCTCGTCTGGCGATAAGATCGGTAGTCGCTAAGATGCTGTTGGGTGCTGGTTGAAGGTAGGTCGCTTCTATGATGTCGGCAGGGAGTAAAGGATGGGTGCCAGTAGCCGCATAGTAAGGAGAACAACCCATGCGCTTACGAATGGTAACTCTTTCCGACCAAAACACTGAATACGTCGCCTCACTCCAACGCGACTCGTCGCCATCGACTGCCTTGAAGAGCGCTTGCCGCACGTCAAAGTGTGGCCTCTCTACCAAGCCATTGGCGCGTTTGTTGTAGCCTGATACTCGAATATGATGTATATTGTATTTCTTGGCGAGGTAAGTTAGCGCTTTGATGATAGGCGCACCGTTATCCGTGACGATTTCTCTTAGCGCTCCCCAACGGCAGATGACGTCTTCAAATAACCACTTGGCGACCGCCTCGGTATTTTCTCTTTGCAGCATGCGAAACTCAGGCCAGTGGATTAGCGAGCAACGACCTTGAATGATGTACTTGTAGCGACCAGATTTAGGCATATGCATGGTGTCGACGTAGATTTTGCTGAAGAGGGGAGCTGGCGTTGCAACGGTTGGCGGTATGAGCACTTGGCGCGTTTGTTGGATTTGGCAGAGGTGGCAAGTCCTGATGTACCAGGCGATGTCGGCACTAGCGTGTGGCCACCAGAATCGTTCTAGCAGAGAGGCTCGGGTAGCGTACAGACCTCTATGGCCTAGCTCGTCATGCATGGCGCGCAAGACTCGTAAGCGACCTTCTGGCTTGATGATCAGCTTGTGGGCGCCATCTCGATTTCGTCGCCAAAGTCGGTTGTCGGTAAAGAAGAAGCGGGTGGCATAACGGATAAAGGTCGCGTATTGTTCGTCGGTAAGGTCTGGGGGTCGCTTAAGGTCTTGTAGCCATTGTTCAACGAGTAACAAGCGACTGTCTTCCGCCTTTGCCTTGGCGGATCGGGGAACGGCATCGTAGGTCAGGTTTCTGCTGTCTTCTCTTAGCGACTGGGGTTCCTGTACGACTTTTATTGGCGGCAAGTCTTGTTTAAGGATGCTTGCCGTATAGAACGTGAGAGGTGCGCTAAAGGTCTCGGGGCGGTAAGGGACGATGGGATGTAACAGGATGCTGGTAGGCTGTTGCCGTCGTAGTAAGGGGATAGGCTGTTGTATGAGGTGCACGAAACCATGTAGTCGGTCGATCCAATCCTCAAAATCGCTATCAGCCTGTGGGTCCACTGCCGGGTCGCCAGGCTGCCGTGGTCGCCTAGAGAGTCCATCTGGTCCGTGGAAAGAGCTCTTGACGTGTACCAGCTCAAAGTGAAACATGAGGATAGCGACTACCCACCGATTCATGCTAGCGGATGGCTGGATATCGGGATTCTGCAGCATGCCTTTGATGTACCTAGCGTCGACTTCAACAATAAGGTTGCGCACGCCAATCAAATACATCTTTAGCGACCGGAAGGCTTTGAAGAGTCCATAAGCTCCAGCTTAGGCTGACTGTAGCGAGACTCTCTGTCGTTAAGCGTGATAGACCCAAAGCGGTTGTAGCGTCGCTGTTTTCCAGCTTAGGCTGACTGTAGCGAGACTCTCTGTCGTTAAGCGTGATAGACCCAAAGCGGTTGTAGCGTCGCTGTTTTCGATTGTCGCTAAGGCATTGGCACAAGAAGTAGCCAACGGCAATGTACGAGGTATCCACCGCCAAGATGACAGGGTCGGCAGAGGTATAATCGATGGGGACTAGGGGCTTGGCGTCTTGTAGGGCTTTTACTAAGTCGCGTTGTGCAGTGACCTGGTCTGGCCCAAATTCGAAGGGCTCGTTAGCGCGGGTGAGTCGGTTAAGAGCATGTGCGCGATGGGCAAAGTTACCTGGTCTGGCCCAAATTCGAAGGGCTCGTTAGCGCGGGTGAGTCGGTTAAGAGCATGTGCGCGATGGGCAAAGTTCTTAACGAATATCCTAAGAACGCCAACGGTGCCAAGAAAGGCGCGAACTTCAGATAAGTCGCGGCAAGGACCCCAGCGCTCCAAGAGTGCTAAGCGAGACTCGTCGGGAACGCGACCGTCGGGAGTGCAGATGTGACCAAGTATTTTGAACCTTGGCGCGCAAAGGAGGAGTTTGTGACCGCTAAACGTACCACCGCTATACTTCATACGTTGGAGCACTCGATTGAGCAGCTGGAAAAAGTCCCATAGCGCTAAGCGAATATTGGAGTTGTCGGGATGGGTCGCCGGTAAGCCGTTTACGAGTCGCCAGTCTTTGGGGCCTTTGACGCCAACGTCGTCGATGAAGCTAAGGACGTTATGCGGTATCTCGGGTTGGAGGATGAAAGTGATGTCGTCATGGAATATGGGGACTGAGTTTGTCCAGCCCATCGGTAAGGTGACTAGGCGCAAGGCGCCAAACGGAGTTTGAAAAGTAGTGAGATCCCGGGAAGAGGGGTGTATCAGGCGTTCGTCGTAGCCAACATAGAGGTCAAGGGTGGCGCCACAAATGCGCCCGGCAAAGGACTCGGCAACGTGATCAGGGAAAGGCGGTACGCCAGAGTGTCGTATGGTAACTCTATTTAGCGGCTCGAGACTGTGAACTATGCGCAGATTGCCGTTCTTCTTGAGGACGCAGAACCAGCGGGAGCGGTAAGAGCTATTGGAGGGCTCGTAGACTCCAGCCTGTATTTTGGTCCTGATAATCTGGCAGACCTCGGCTTCGATCCCAGGCGGTAGCGGTCGGTTGTGCTCAGTCCACGGCACGTGAGGAATGGTCGGGATCACCACAGGCGGGAAGAAGTCTGTACGTAAGCTGCCGCGTTCGGAGTCCTCCCAAGCGAAGGCTTTGTCTTGCTTAGCGACAAGATCGGTAAGGACGTTCAACTCATCTTTGGTCAAAAATCCTGTGTCGTGCTCCTTGGCGAACTGCTGCTGGCGCTCCGCGGTAAAACGTCCGGTGGGCTGAAAGGGTCGCGGATTCGGTGATAAGGTCGGTATGTCGGCAAGAGGGTCGCCAATAATTTGGCGCTCGATTCTAAACGTCTCGGGAGAGTGCGTAGCGATGGGTTTTGTTTTAAGCGCAACTGGCTTATATTTCTTTTTAACTTGAACCCCTTTCCTTTTGGGAGCGTTAGCCTGGTTATAAACAGAGGTGGAAAGGGGAACTGTAGCCTGAGGAGCGGCAAGTCCAAGAACGGCGGGAGCCGAGGCTCCGGGAAGAGTAGTGAGATACGTATCGGTAGACGCAATATTTTGAAACGATTCAGAGGCGGTAAGGTATAAGTAGGCAAGAGAGGAGTCGGTAATATTTTGGTTTTTCTGGGAAGGTTCTGCGTCGGTAGTGGGTAAAGTAGTTAAAACGTCTTGGTCAAGAAAAGCAGTAGACAAAACAGTTACAAGACCAGTTGAATGGTCAAATTCCAGCGTTAGCGCTACATCTCCGTGATCGTCGCCAATCACCTCCTCGATGGTCTGTGAAAACACCGGTGGGGAGGCTCGTTGGCGTGCTGGTCGGTAAACTCCGGGGGCTTAGCGCGGGCGCCTTTTCGTTGTCCCCTAGGGAACGTTGGCACCGTTCGTCGGATTCCAGAATTGGGGTCGCTAATTGTGAGGGTCGTTTCCTCGTCGGTAACCGTCTTGACGACTGATCGTGCCAAGACGTCAAAAGGTCTGCCGAGTAATAAGTCGTATGCTGGGGAGCGTAAAATGTGGATCTGAAGATAAAACGTAATGTCGCCAAGGGTGCACGGCACATTCTTGGCGAGGCCTAGGGATCTGTCTACCGTACCGTTAGCGCTCTGCATGTTTAGTATAACGGTAGGGTCGTAAATGAGGCCTAGATCGTTAGCGACTTCTGCTGCCATAGAAATAATCTGAGACCCGCTATCCATGATTGCCTCTACCTCGTGCTTGTTGTCTACGGTTAGCGCTACCGAGCGGATAGCGTGTGATTCTTGGGCGACGGTAAGGATTGCCGGGTCTTCTCCATGGTCCACAGACCTAAGGTAGGTCTCTACTGGGTCCACAGAGGTGGCGTTAGCGATGGGGTCGGTAAGAGGTTCATCGGTGTCGGGAGAGTCAATGGTAACAGAAAAACCAGATAGCGCGTCGTCGAGTTCATCGACCTCGGCAACGGCTGTCGCCAAGGGTCGTCGGGGAGTGACTGCCGTTTTGACTTGGTTGCGAACGTCGGGAGCAATACTACAAAGTTCTTCTACAGATAAGGTGACGTGGGTTTTCATAATGCGGTTGAAGACGTGATTCGATTTTTCTATATCGAATATTGGCGCGGTAGGTCGGTAGCCACCCTCAGGACGTTTCTCGGGAGCGGCAAAGTTTCGTTGTGCGGGATATCGAATATTGGCGCGGTAGGTCGGTAGCCACCCTCAGGACGTTTCTCGGGAGCGGCAAAGTTTCGTTGTGCGGGAGCATGATATCGGTCGGGAATCCCTGAGTAGGGATGGAGAGGCGGCAAAGGCGGTTCGGGAGC